>BLSH010041595.1:22443-38255 GCA_018402905.1 Glandirana rugosa | reverse complement strand
GGGGGCGCAGTGCCCCCCTGCCCCAAAGCACCCATACTCCCCATGTTGAGGGCATGCGGCCTGGTAAGGTCCAGGAGGGGGGGGGCTCACTCATCCCCACCCCCTTTCCTGGCCTGCCAGGCTGCGTGCTCGGATAAGGGTCTGGTATGGATTTTGGGGGGGACCCTACGCCGTTTTTTTCAGCATGGGGGCTCCTCTTAAAATCCATGCCAGATCGAAGAGCCTGGTATGCTCTTGGGGGAAACCCCCACGCAAATTTTTTTGCGGGGTTCCCCTTTAAGACCCCTAGCACACAAGTCGCGCCGCAAATCGGATCATAGTGATCCAACTTATGGTGCGGCTTCTATTCAAATCAATGGGCTCCCATAGGGAACCATTGATTTTGAATAGAACGCCTGACGAGCCTTAACGCTGTGTATACAACGTTAAGCAACGTTATTGAGCGTTTTACCGGCTCGGTGTCAAAAACGCCATGACGCTGCAGCTTCGGAACACACTGGTCCTGCGTTCTAGCTACAGCTCACTAACGCCGACGCCCTAGTGATACAATGCATGACATAGTTACTACTGCTGGAAAAACGTCAGCGTTTTTAGAGGGCCATTGAATAACATGGAGAGCTGCAAAAAAGCCCAAAAAACGTGGCTTTAAAAAACGCCCATGTGTATGAGGGCTTAATGTGAGGGTATTTGCATCCAAATCAGGTGAACGGTGTATGAATTACATCAGTTTGTATATCTGCCTCCCACTTTTTAAGGGACCAAAAGTAATGGGACAGATTAACAATCATATATCAAACTTTCACTTTTTAATACTTGGTTGCAAATCCTTTGCAGTCAATTACAGCCTGAAGTCTGGAACGCATAGACATCACCAGACGCTGGGTTTCATCCCTGGTGATGCTCTGCCAGGCCTCTACTGCAACTGTCTAAAGTTCCTGCTTGTTCTTGGGGCATTTTCCCTTCAGTTTTGTCTTCAGCAACTGAAATGCATGCTCAATCGGATTCAGGTCAGGTGATTGACTTGGCCGTTGCATAACATTCCACTTCTTTCCCTTAAAAAAACTCTTTGGTTGCTTTCGCAGTATGCTTCGGGTCATTGTCCATCTGCCCTGTGAAGCACCGTCCAATGAGTTCTGAAGCATTTGGCTGAATAGGAGCAGATAATATTGCCCGAAACACTTCAGAATTCATTCTGCTGCTTTTGTCAGCAGTCACATTATCAATAAATACAAGAGAACCAGTTCCATTGACGGCTATACATGCCCACGCCATGACACTACCACCACCATGCTTCACTGATAAGGTGGTATGCTTTGGATCATGAGCAGTTCCTTTCCTTCTCCATACTCTTCTCTTCCCATCACTCTGGTACAAGTTGATCTTGGTCTCATCTGTCCATAGGATGTTGTTCCAGAAC
The DNA here is from genome assembly GCA_018402905.1 of Glandirana rugosa. Lineage (NCBI taxonomy): Eukaryota > Metazoa > Chordata > Amphibia > Anura > Ranidae > Glandirana > Glandirana rugosa. The sequence continues at coordinate 36,838 of BLSH010041595.1, read as the reverse complement.
TATGAAGGCTTTTATAGATGTTTGGCAAACTCTAATCTGGCCTTCCTGTTTTTGAGGCTCCTCAATGGTTTACATCTTGTGGTGAACCCTCTGTATTGACTCTGGTGAAGTCTTCTCTTGATTGCTGACTTTGACACACATACACCTACCTCCTGGAGAGTGTTCTTGATCTGGCCAACTGTTGCGAAGGGTGTTTTCTTCACCAGGGAAAGAATTCTTTGGTCATTCACCACAGTTGTTTTCCATGGTCTTCTGGGTCTTTTGGTGTTGCTGAGCTCACCGGTGGGTTCTTTCTTTTTAAGGATGTTCCAAACAGTTTATTTGGCCACACCTAATGTTTTTGCCATCTCTCTGATGGGTTTGTTTTGTTTTTTCAGCCTAATGATGGCTTGCTTCACTGATAGTGACAGCTCTTTGGATCTCATATTGAAAGTTGGCAGCAACAGATTCCAAATGCAAATAGCACACTTGAAATTAACTCTGGACCTTTTATCTGCTCCTTGTAAATGGGATAATGAGGGAATAACACACACCTGGCTATGGAACAGCTGAGCATCCAATTGTCCCATTACTTTTGGTCCCTTAAAAAGTGGGAGGCACATATACAAACTGTTGTAATTCCTACACCGTTCACCTGATTTGGATGTAAATACCCTCAAATTAAAGCTGAAAGTCTGCAGTTAAAGCACATCTTGTTTGTTTCATTTCAAATCCATTGTGGTGGTGTATAGAGCCAAAAAGATTAGAATTGTGTCGATGTCCCAATATTTATGGACCTGACTGTATATATCGATACCGACTTATGATTAATATTGTGTGAGGTTTTCAAAGGCAAATCAGTCTGTGCACCGAGATTTGAGCCATGGGGTTGTTGAAATATCTTAGCAGTGGTTGTAGCGCTTCCAATTAGTTTCTTATAGAGGCTGATACCAAGTCAAATTCAGGTACTTGCTCTGCTTGTATTTTAAAAACACAGATCATAGTATAAATAATTACGAAGATAGCTACCTGGAGTTAAAGTGTTACTAAACCCAGGACCCTGCATTCACCATATCTGGTCTCCCACAGAAAACAGAACATAGAAATGCAATTTTTTAGCAAATATAAACTACTAAATACCCTTTCTCATGAGCAGTATATAGCAGTGTTGTGACTTCTATCAGTGTCTGGTTAAAGCTTGTAGGAGTTTTCATTCTCCTCTGACTGTCCTATGAGGATGCATGACCCCTGACCATCTGTCTGGACAGTGCCGATTGACCCTGTGCCGATTACATGCACTCTCTCAAAAAAAACTCTCTAGCAATACACACCAAACTGAGCATGTACAGAGTGACTCCAAGGCTCTGTATGATTGTGGACTGTGGAAAAAGGGGAGGATCAGAGAAGACATGATTAAACAGTCTTTTTACACAATGCAGAGGATTAAGCCCTTAGGTTCCACCGTGAGTATAACAAACATGCTTCATTGCATATACACACTGATTATATTGTAATGGGTTTAGTAACACTTTCACCTTAAAAGAAAGTCCTATTTAGTAATGGTTTCCTGTACAAGCAAACAGAAGTTATCTGCAGGTGGAACCCCCTTTAAAGCAGTGTTAAACACAAAAGTAAACATCTATTATACTGCAGCTTACCAATTCTGCATTCATTGTCTTTTTTAGTCCTTTTCTTCTTTTATTTTCTCCTGGCAATCCTGCTAGTAACAAGCTGTCCTAGCAATTAGAGGGTTGAGATAAACCATTTAAAGTGGTTGTAAAGGCAGAAGGTTTTTTTTATCTTAATACATTCTATACGTTAAGATAAAAAGCCTTCTGTGTGCATCAACCCCCCTCAGCCCCCCCTAATACTTACCTGAGGTCCCTCAGGTTGCATGAGTGTCTCGGCTGCCCGGGACTTCCCTCCTCATTGGCTGAGAGAGCAGTGCGGCACCACTGGCTTTCGCGGCTGTCAGTCAACCAATAAGGAGAGAAAGGGGGTGGGGGCGGGCCGCAGCCCCATGTCTGAATGGACACACGGAGCTCTGACTCGGCTCGGGTGCCCCCATAGCAAGCTGCTTGCTGTGGGGGCACTCAACAGGAAGGAGGGGCCAGGAGCACCAAAGTGGGACCTGAGAAGAGAAGAATCTGGGTTGCTCTGTGCAAAACCATTAGACAGAGCAGGTAAGTATAACAGGTTTGTTATTTTTAATTACAAAAAAAGTGAGACTTTACAATCACTTTAACACTTTAACTACTTACAATGATCAGCTTTTATGTAAATCCTTTATCCCAAAAGAAAAAAACAGTTTGCTGTAACTGCTTAAAAATTATGAGCTGGAGTTTGGCTTCAGTATGTTAGTGTATTTAAATCTTCCGGTGAATCTAATACTCCCCTCCCCCAGACTGACAATGCTGCTGTCCAAAGGTGACTCTGTTGCTCCAGAGTGGGGGCGCTCTAATTCAGGAGGTGTGTTACTGGGCAGATCACCAGGTGAAAACTAGGAAAATATCCTAAAAAAAGAAAGCCACATCAAATGATTGGTATGCTGCAATTTTGTTTTTGGGTTTAATACCGCTTTAATACAAAATAACATTTTGGGGGGGAAAAGCATGTGCACATGCGCGCTGCAGCACGACCCCGTCTTTGTGCTGCTTCACCCTTTCCCAGTCTGAGCTCTGCCTTACAGGGACTGCAAGAAGCCAATACCAAGTCAAATTCAGGAAAATACAGATCATAGTATAAATATTATAGAGATTACTGCCTGGAGTTCAGCGTTAAAAGACAGTCCTTCTAAGGCCCCTTATAGACTTTGTGCGACTTGTCCTGCGATTTGGGACGGCAAAGTCGTAAGTCGTTCCCCATGATTTCCAATGAGTACCATTCATATCTGTGCGACTTCAAGTCACAGCGACTTCAAAACAGTCCCTGCACTACTTTGGTCCGACTTTGATGTGACTTGAGGTCCATAAACCTCAAGTTTACACAGGCATTCCCTGAAATCGCGCCAAAATTGCGGATGCAAAATCAAGTTGTGGCAGTGTGAAAGGGGCCTTAAGGTTTCATGTACAAACAATCAGACGTTATTTGAAGGTGGAACCCCCTTTAAGACTAAAAAATGTTTTTTTTTGATAAAGCACGTGCAACCAAGCAAATTAAACAAGGCCGCCGACCTCCCGAATCATCCGCTGACCACCGCTGTCAAGCTTTCATTGCGTAAGCCTTTGTAAACAATGCAAGCATTTATGGCTTGTAACGAGGGAGCCTACTATTCATGACACCTTGACCCCACCGCTTCTTTTTAAATAATGCAGACTGCTGACATCCCTCCATTGTAAACATAACCAGCAGAAATCTGCTTCCATTTACCCAAGATGTAGTGGGTACTTGACGTGTTATGACATATGTGTAAACCTATGAGATCATACAGTATACTAAACACGCCAAACTCAAGGGGCGCCCTATGGGGAACTACATGCTGAATACCCAAAGTCAAGATTCTTCAGCTTCAGCAAACAGTATCTAAAGTCATCCCATTTTTAAGTACTAATAACTCTGTTTCGGATAGATACAAGGATACGGTCTGTATCTCGGATAGATACAAAGATACAGTCTGTATCTCGGATAGATGCAAAGATACGGTCTGTATCTCGGATAGATAAAAGGATACGGACTGTATCTCGGATAGATACAAAGATACAGTCTGTATCTCGGATAGATGCAAAGATACGGTCAGTATCTCGGATAGATGCAAAGATACGGACTGTATCTCGGATAGATACAAGGATACGGTCTACATCTCAGGTAGATACAAGGATACGGTCTGTATCTCGGATGGATACAAGGATACGGTCTGTATCTCGGATGGATACAAGGATACGGTCTGTATCTCGGATAGATACAAAGACACGGTCTGTATCTCGGATAGATACAAAGATAGGTCTGTATCTCGGATGGATACAAGGATACGGTCTGTATCTCGGATAGATACAAAGATACGGTCCGTATCTCGCATAGATACAAGGATACGGTCTGTATCTCGGATAGATACAAGGATACGGACTGTATCTCGGATAGATACAAGGATACGGTCTACATCTCGGATAGATACAAGGATACGGTCTGTATCTCGGATGGATACAAGGATACAGTCTGTATCTCAGATAGATACAAAGATACGGTCTGTATCTCGGATAGATACAAGGATACGGTCTGTATCTCGGATAGATACAAAGATACGGTCTGTATCTCGGATAGATACAAAGATACAGTCCGTATCTCGCATAGATACAAGGATACGGTCTGTATCTCGGATAGATACAAGGATACGGACTGTATCTCGGATAGATACAAGGATACGGTCTACATCTCGGATAGATACAAGGATACGGTCTGTATCTCGGATAGATACAAAGACACGGTCTGTATCTCGGATAGATACAAGGATACGGTCTGTATCTCGGATAGATACAAAGATACGGTCTGTATCTCGGATGGATACAAGGATACGGTCTGTATCTCGGATAGATACAAGGATACGGTCTGTATCTCGGATAGATACAAAGATAGGTCTGTATCTCGGATGGATACAAGGATACGGTCTGTATCTCGGATAGATACAAAGATACGGTCCGTATCTCGCATAGATACAAGGATACGGTCTGTATCTCGGATAGATACAAAGACACGGTCTGTATCTCGGATAGATACAAGGATACGGTCTGTATCTCGGATAGATACAAAGATACGGTCTGTATCTCGGATGGATACAAGGATACGGTCTGTATCTCGGATAGATACAAGGATACGGTCTGTATCTCGGATAGATACAAAGATAGGTCTGTATCTCGGATGGATACAAGGATACGGTCTGTATCTCGGATAGATACAAAGATACGGTCCGTATCTCGCATAGATACAAGGATACGGTCTGTATCTCGGATAGATACAAGGATACGGACTGTATCTCGGATAGATACAAGGATACGGTCTACATCTCGGATAGATACAAGGATACGGTCTGTATCTCGGATGGATACAAGGATACAGTCTGTATCTCAGATAGATACAAAGATACGGTCTGTATCTCGGATAGATACAAGGATACGGTCTGTATCTCGGATAGATACAAAGATACGGTCTGTATCTCGGATAGATACAAAGATACAGTCTGTATCTCGGATAGATACAAAGATAGGTCTGTATCTCGGATGGATACAAGGATACGGTCTGTATCTTGGATATATACAAGGATACGGTCTGTATCTCGGATAGATACAAAGATAGGTCTGTATCTCGGATGGATACAAGGATACGGTCTGTATCTTGGATATATACAAGGATACGGTCTGTATCTCGGATAGATACAAGGATACGGTCTGTATCTTGGATAGATACAAGGATACGGTCTGTATCTCGGATAGATACAAGGATACGGTCTGTATCTCGGATAGATACAAGGATACGGCCTGTATCTCGGATAGATACAAAGATACGGTCTGTATCTCGGATAGATACAAGGATATGGTCTGTATTGTCGCAATTCAAGGATCTCACAGCGTTCCGGAAGCTCATACCTGAGGCAGGGTATTTGGAAAATTAAAAGACTAACACTACAGGACTTTAAGCTGACATTAAATGAGCACATTCTGCTATTTTGTTTTTCTAAAAAGGAATATATCCATGGCTTGGCAGACAGATCAGTGACAAAATAAAAAACAAATTATAATATGGATTGAGGGGACTGCAAATGGTAAAACTGATGGGGAAAGCATTTCTTTTTAGAAATAAATGAATACTCAAAATAAAGTTAAAGCTGAAGTCAGGAGTTTTGCAATAAAACAGACTTTAACTGCTGTTGCATCTATTGTTCTTCCTTATAAAAAAAAAAATAATAATAATTTTTAAATTCAATTAGATAACATGCCAATGGCTGAACAAAGTGATCAACATAAAATATTTTTGGGAACCTAGCTTTAAACCCTGTAGGCACTTAAGGTTGATTCACACAAAAAGAATAGCTTTCAGGATGTACCGGAAAAAAACATAATTTAGGCAACCAGATAAAAAGATATTTCATAAAAAGCTTATAGCAAATGCTATTTATTATTAACATTGAACAAAGTATTTTTCTAACTATAGAGTGCAAAACATTGTAAGAAAATATACCAGTAGAATCCCAAATAAAGTTTTTATTATGTGCAAAACCTGCATAAATAAAAAAGCGTAATTGTATAATTATATTTACACTTCATTTTTTTTTTTAATATTATAATTATTATACGGATTATTAACAATAATAATAATATATTATACAATTGTTAATAATAAAAACAGCAGCAACAATACTATAATTATATTATTATTGTTATAATTATTAACAATAATAATAATAATACTTAATACAATTGTTAATAATAATAACAGCAACAACAATAATAATACTATAATTATATTATTATGGTTATCATTATTTCTAACAATAATAATATTACTTTATACAATTGTTAATAATAATAATAACAGCAACAACAATAATACCATAATTATATTTTTACGGTTATAATTATTTCTAACAATAATATTACTTTATACAATTGGTAATAATAATAATAATAACAACAGCCACAACAATAATAATACTATATTATAATTATATTACTATTATTATTAATAATAATAGCAATAATAATATAATAATACAGTATTATTGTTTTCACTTGTTACTATTATTATCATCATTTACAATTCTAGAATATTGTATTGTATTATTGTATTATTATTATAATTAATAAAATAATAATAATACAATTAATTGTTTTCTCATTTGTCTATTCTCGTTTCCTGTATATAGATTTTGGTTTTAATATAACCTCAGCACTACACCAGAAATAATGCTGGTAGTGTATAAATCAATAATAGCACATAATTAGAAATATAAATAGGTAAAATAAACGAATCAGCCATTAACAGAAAATACAGTATTGTATTATTATATTATTATTATATAAATGTATGAATACTACTTAATTTATTTTGGCTCTATTGTATTTGAATTGTATTTTTTTAGTTGTCAGTCCTAATTAAAAGTCTTACAGACATTTAATGAAAAAAAAGAAATTAAAAGAGTTCAGCTTTTTTTTTTATTCCCAAACTAGAACATAACAAGTCCAGCAGTTATCAATCCTCAGGCATGAGCATTCCATCATTTTCCTAGTTAGAATGTCTCAGATAAGCGTCTTAAAATAGAAATGTATTTGAAATTCCTTTAGGAGTGCTGGAAATTTATTAGGAAAAAAAAAACATTTCATTTGTTATATTTTCTGAAACCTATTAGCTGCTGTAAATGAATAAGAAATGTCCACATCTGAAAATATTGAAAGAAATCAGGTAAAAAAAAATACATTAATTAAACTGACAGCAAAAAAAAGATGATTATTATACAACATGAAATAAAGTTTCAAAAAGAACCAAGTCATTGTTTAATTAAACTGCAGTGTTTAGAGGCACGTGGAAATAGAAAGTGCTCCATAAATCACATCTGAATATTGTATAATAAAGACAAATAAGAATTGCAGATTATAAATATATAAATCTAGATATATAGATATGTATATAAAAAAATAAATAAAATAAAAAAAATAAAAACACTCCATTTAAGCAGTTAATAAAGTAAAGTGTTCCAATATTGTATAATAAATACAAATGAGAACTGCATTATAATTAAGACAAATGAGAACTGCAGAACATATAGTATCTATATATATGTATAGATTAAAAAAAAAAAGAAACGCTCCATTTAAGCAGTTAATAAAGTTAAGTGTTCCAATAATGAGGTCTGAATATTGTATAATAAATACAAATTAGAACTGCAGAACATATAGTATTATTATTATTATTAATAATATATATATATCTATATATATATGTATAGATTAAAGAAACACTCCATGTAAGCAGTTAATAAAGTAAAGTATTCCAATAATGAGGTCTGAATATTGTATAATAAATACAAATGAGAACTGCAGAACATATAGTATCTATATATATATATATATGTGTGTATAGATTAAAGAAACGCTCCATTTAAGCAGTTAATAAAGTAAAGTGTTAAACATGGTGATGATGGAGGGGAGGGGCGCAGGGAAATGTAATATTACGTCGGGGTTTCGCTATACAACACAGCATGTACATGTAAACATTTTAGACTTTGATTAATGACAGAATGCGGTTCCAGCAGAGCATTGTGTAAAAAAAGGAAAAAAAAAAAATCTTAAAATAGTTCTTTCAAAGTGCAGCTAACCCCTGTTGCTCTTAAAGTATCTATTCGTTGGCGGTGCCTGTGTTGATTTAATTATAATATCAAAATGCAGTTATGTGTATTCGAGGTTTTTTTTTGGTATATATACATGGGATGAGGAGAGAGCTTTCTTCTTAAACTGTGCCCTCCAAGTTACCCATAAAGCCAGCAGAACAGATGGGGACATCCCTGTCCTCCCGACGGAAGGGTTAATGGTAAGATCTTCACATAAAGGTTTTGAAGTTGATTAAAATCCGAGCTTTGCATTAAACAACATCATTTCCACATGAGTTGCTGCTAATGCTGTTAAGGAAGCAGCATGGGCTGCCCAGTGTGTGAGACCCTCCTGTACCCTCTAGCCACCCACTAGGGCTGCATGATTAGCATCCTACCTGGCTCTCCGAGGAATTCCCATCATCCCCTAGTAGCTCATTCCGCACTTCGTCACTGTAGGCGATCCGTGACCTTTTCTGCAAAACAAAAAAAACAAAGAGAGGTGAGGGGGGGGGGAGAGTAAGTGTAAGAAAAATAAACCTTTAGAATTTAAATCTGAAGATGTACCCAACCCTGGAGAGCCCCCTAATGGATGCCGATCTGATACAATCTGCTAGGAAAGGTTTGATTCATTTGTGTCCAAAACCAGCAGGGTGATGTGGTCCTACCGAAGGCCAGACGATTCAAAAAGGTATGCCTGCCAGCAATGCAACTGTTGTTGGCGAGAGTGTTCAAAGAGAAAAACACTTGCTTAACAGCCTCCCTAGAATATTAACCTCACGCCACACAAAAGGAAAACTCGACTGCCCAACTGGACCTGCACTGCGCTCTACTACAGCCAAACGACCTTGCCATCAACCCGGGAACATGATTTAATTTGAAGTGTACCTGTTGTGTACAGACAATTGAGCAGATCCAGAGGAAAGTATCAGCACCCAGATAGCCACAACTAGGTTCTAAACAGTTGCTATAGACCATCTAGGTTTGCTGTTTTTGCTGCGATTTTTATAAACCTTCCTCGGTGAGGTTAAAAACGACATTATAAAGAAGTGCTGCTGATAGCATCAGAAAACAAATGGAGTTATACTGAGCTGTGCTTGGTACTTAAGAGAAACCAGCACTTTCATACATCTTTAAAGTCCAATTTTTTTTCTGCGCTTGCAACAGGAAAATGCGGAAAACTGTCCGATGTCAATAAGGCTGGATTCACACTATCTGCGGCCGCTTGTCCCAGCAGGGGTCCAGTGCCTCCCTGTTCACCGTTTCAGTTGCGAATCAGGTCCGAATTTTTGCCTGAATTCGCACCTGAAACCGACCAGAGGACCCTTCTGCAATCCGGACCGCGGCCACCCCAGAGGTGTGTGAACCAACTCCATTGAGAGTCGGTCACATTCACCTGTCATGCAAATTGGATGCAGGGGAAACCCGCATCCAACTCGCATGAGTGTGAACCCAGCCTAAAAGTCCAAAATAAATAACCCTCATGCCTGACTCTACCACAAAAATGCTCACGTGATCTAACTACGACACAACTGAAACTTTTGTTATATGTTACAACTGCATTGAAACAAACAGTCACCAAGGCATTTGAACACGCAATCTTTGTCGAAACGAAACATAGAATACCGCAATTTATGATCCATAGCAAAATCAAGGCCGCATTACCCTATTGCATCCCTAAACACTTGAAAATATGGCAGCCATGGATAGAAAATTACCTTCCACTATACATCAATCAAACACTACTGAAACCCTCACTGTACACCCAAGGAACTACCCACTGATATTCTAAAATTGGCCGTTTCTTGGCCACCACACCTACCAGACCACCTGGTTCCCCTCTTCTTCCTTTCTTGAATACTTATTTGAACTGTGTAAGTTAGATAGACATCTTCATATTCCTGATATTATGGAGCTCTTACGCATGATTGTCCCCGTGATTCGGGGTTGTCCATTTGCAATTGTTCTGTTTATGACTCAACATTTTGCTCCAACTTGTATTTTTCTTTGTGCTATTGTTGATCTTACACCCATTGTGCACTGTTTAAAATACATTATAAAGATGGAGTTACAGGGAGCTATTCTTGATGTACTTGAGAAAGCATCAATTTCAAAAAAATGTTCTGCTCTTGCAACAGGAAAATGCTGAAAATTGAACAATGCCAGTAAAAGTCCAAAATAAACAACCCTCACACCCGGCCCTATATTAAATTAACGCCCACCTGATATAACTACGACACAATTTAAACTTTTGTTATCTATGTTACCACTGCATCAAAACAAACAATCTCCAAGGCATAGAAAACACCCAATCTTTGTCTTCTCGAAAAGAAACATAGTATACCGCAATTTATGATCCATAGCAAAATCAAGGCCACATTACTTGATTGCATCTCTAAAGACTTGAAAATATGGCAGCCATGGGTAGACAATTACCTGCCATGAGACTTCAATCAATCACTACTGGAACCTTGACTGTACACCCATGGAATTACCCACTGATATTCTAAAATTGTCCATTGCTTGGCCACTGCACCTACCGGACCCCATGGTTCCCCTCTTCTTCTTTATTTTCTGGACTACTTATTTGAACTGTCTAAGTTAGATAGGCATCTTCAAATTCCTGAAATTATGGAGCTCTTAAGTGTGATTGTCCCTGCGAGTTGGGGTTGGCCATTTGCAATTGTTCTGTTTATGACTCAACATTTTGCTCCAACTTGTATTTTTCTTTGTGCTATTGTTGATATTACACCCATTGTGCACTGTGTTTTGATTGCATAGCAGCATATACAAAACTAAATTGTACAATAATGCATCCGGTTCCTTATACTCTATATATACTAGATTTCCAAAATAAATCCATTCAGTTTCATATCTACAACTCCCTTCAAATGGGAACTTGATGTCTTACTTAGAAAGTGCTAAAGCATCAATGATACAAGCATTTATGTACATCTTTCAGAAGCCATCATTATCAATAATGTTTTTGAAGCCTAATAAAGGAACCCTGCATCAACCTCAAACACTGGAGATGGTGATTTTCAGAAACAAATGTTTACATGGTCAAGAAGGTGAAATTTTTGGAAGTCTTGGTTTACTAAAACTGGAGAGTGCAAATCTGGGGCAGCTCTGCATAGAAACCAATCAGCTTTCAGGTTTTTCTTTTCTCAAAGCTTAAATGAATAAGCTGGAAGCCGATTGGCTACCATGCACAGCTGTACCAGATTTTGCACTCTCCAGTTCTAGTAAATCAACCCCTTAGTTTAGAAATACTCAAGATGAGTTTCAGTCACATTGGATTCGATGCTAAGAATCTTCAAACCTAAAAAGTCAATGCAACACCTAAATAAAAATGATCATTTAATACCATGTTATGGTTATCCTTAACCAAACTCCTAAATGTATTCCTCAAACCATGCTACAACACAAAGCCGAACCCAAGCTCAACTCACCGGTTAGCCATAGGCCTCTTTCACATGAGGAGGACTCGGCCAGGAGCCCGCCTGCTCAGGTGGTAATCTGTCTGCTGATCCCCACTCAGCAGGTGGATGGCTGGTCCATATCTGCTCCACTTATGCAGAGCGGACACAGACACCGCGCTCTCTCCTCTTACACTCGACTGCCATCTGATTCGATCCCTCTAATCTATTACCTGAGTCTTAGCTTAAAACTATCATTAACCTTAAATTTATTGTATCTGTAAAATTAACCTTTAAAAGGAAATTTACCCATAAAAGCATATTTTCTTCATAAACATAATACTATAATGAGATCAATATTGTGGATATAAAATTTCCATTTTCTCATTTGTTTGGCTTGTCTTTAAAAGAAATCAGCTACCTAATTAATGAAAAGTTGTATAGCGCTCACAGTTAAGGGTAAGGAGATCTGGGGATGAAGCACCCCTCTGACCATATGCTGATTAAACGATCTGGATGACTGCGTTCCTGGTATTAACTCATTTTGAAACCTTTTTTTTTTATTTGTTTTGGAATAAAAACTTTGAAATATAAAGCAAGTGTTTCTTAACACCACAGTAAGCAGTGTTATAGATGAGCTACTTCTATTAGAATCACTAAGGATGGCTTCCAAAGGTCTACAAATGTCACAAATGGGTGAAAGAAAGAAGCTTAAAAAACAGTTATTTATTTGATATGAAGCACCAACCTAGTAACCATGCACCCCCCACCTGACTGATGGTGGCAATTAGTAAATTGTCAAGCTGCTTCTTTTAATTCCCAGATAGCAAGGATAACTTGTCACAAATTTGTGGCAGTGTTGAATTGTAAATCTGTTAACTTGCTGCACATTTTCGCTGGCAAGTTGTACATTTGCAGAGCACTTGAAACACAAGTCCTAGTTGACACTTTTCCAAATTCAGCCACAGTGACCCCTGTGGTGGGATGACTATTATACAACATAACTGAACCAGAACTTGCAGCAGACTTGCAGAATGCTTGCATAGAACATTGATCTGAGTCATGCAATGCGGACTTGTGCAACAAACTTGTGAAGCCTTGCAAGTCTAGCAATAGCTTAGCAAGTAATTTTTAAACAGCAGCTCAATTGCTTGCTACCTGGGTTATCAATGGTAACATGTCTGTCACCAAGCGCCCTATGACTTGCTCAACCAAGGCTCCAATCCATCAATGCCAAAATTACACACTTTTCTGTACCAGTTTCACTTGGTTCTTAAATTCTTCCCCAGAAATGCCTGCATGTGGGAAGGTTTCTGTTGACTGACACTAAGGTAACCAAACTCTTTGCCATGGCAATGTTATGGGGGTCATAGTTCAGCAGGGGCTAATCTCCTAGCAACTCCTCAGCCCCAAAGGAGGCTGCAAAAGTAATTCATTTATTTCCTCCACACAATAAAGTGAATCATTTAGAGCTTTGGCTTGAAGAAATCTTATAAAATGGAAAATTAAAAAGGCTGTCATTATCTCTCAGTAGTCTGTAATCAAGTGAGATACAAATGGTGAGCCACAATATCCTAGCAATTATTCCCATCTTTCATTCTTTCCAAGTGTTTACCAGGCGGCAGGAGAAGACCACTTGGGATGCCGTACATGTGGTCCCTTTCTGCTATTGCGACAGACATAAAAAAAAGAATACGATTCAGGAACTCTGCTGGAATCAGAGGTTGTCCTGGTTCTTCAAAACTAAATAAGTCTGGCAAAGGTCATATGACATATACACATATCTCTTCTAGAAATATTATTTTTGGGAAAAAAAAGTAATGACCTTGCAAAGTGTTTAATCCCCTTTACCCTTATAACATTACACATTGTCCCACCACTGAAGACATCAAGAAGTTTAAAGCGGATCTCCAACAAACATTAAAACCTTGCTATTATGATGACCCTTTGTATATTCACAAATTACTGCTTATATAGTCTAGCGCAGTGGTTCTCAACTCCTGTCCTCAGGACCCACTAACAGGCCAGGTTTGAAAGATAACCAAAATACATTACAGGTGATATCATTTGCTGCTCAGTGATTGCAGTATTCTAGTCTGCATCTCCCCAAGGCAATACTTAAAATCTGATCTGTTAGTGGGTCCTGAGGTCAGGGGTTAAGAACCACTGGTCTAGGGGGTGTGATGCAGAGGAATACTTACCTTGCACCCTTCCCTACCACAGGCTTCTTTCCTGCAGGTCCTGCAATGGATAGCAGGTGGCCCCCTCTCTCTGAGGTCATCATGAACCATGCAGGACCATTTGTCTTGCACTGTATCTGATAATATCAAGGGCCTGTCCATATTCGTATGATTGAGTGTGGGAGAGAGAGGAAAAAGAGAGAGAGAGAGAGAGAGAGAGCGCGAGAGAGAGAAAGAGAGCGAGAGAGAGAAAGAGAGCGAGAAAGAGAGCGAGAGCGAGAAAGAGAGCGAGAGAGAGAAAGAGAGCGAGAGAGAGAGAAAGAGAGAGAAAGAGAGAGAAAGAGAGAGAAAGAGAGCGAGAGAGAAAGAGAGAGCGAGAGAGAAAGAGAGAGCGAGAGAGAAAGAGAGAGCGAGAGAGAAAGAGAGAGCGAGAGAGAGCGATAGGTAACGTCCTGGACGTCCTTTCTTCGGACACCATCCCTTCCCACGTTCCATTCATAAGGAGACGTAGTGTGGGGGATCTG
>BLSH010041595.1:0-20000 GCA_018402905.1 Glandirana rugosa | reverse complement strand
TGGTAGCCTAATCTACAGATGTGACTGGCTCAATGTTTTCTGTACGACACTTTGGAATATGTCAGAGCTATATAAATGTATATTAATATCCATGAATAACTGTGGTGGGACATTAGAGTGTAAGCTCCTTTGGTGCACAGACTGGTGTGACTGCTCACTGTTCTCAGTACAGCACTATGGAATACGTTAGAGCTATATAAATGTATAAAAGCTGTGCATGACTACGGTGGGACATTAGAGTGTAAGCTCTTCTGGAGCAGAGACTGATGTAACACGCAGTAGATTATGTCTGTGCCATAGAATAATCACAGACACAGAACACTCATCTCTCTTCACATATACACACAAATAACCCTCCAGTATTTTTCTCTAGAAATTTGGAGGCGCTGCTTGTAAAACATCCTCTTGCAGCACATCCCCACTCTTCAACAGCAGAGCCGTATATTAAAAGATATAAAAACCCTTTAAACAGGCCATGGAATCAGAGGCAGCTTTAATTATTCATTTCATCACTATGGGAGGCTAAAACACTCGGCAGTGTGCAAGAATATCATATGGAGACTGTTTTTGTTTTGTGCCTTTTTCTCCAAAAAGCCAACAAATTGGCAGAGACTGATCAATTATAGGACTCCATTTCATTTTTTTTCTGTTTCTTAAACATCAAAGGGAAGGGAGAAATTACAGCGGCATTCCCGGGTCAATAAAAGATAATCAGCCAAAGTGTTTCAGCTGCACAATAAAGGTAATAGCTGTGCTTTGCCAAATGAATTTTTACCTTGCTGCACAATTGCGGCACCTTCTAATGTCTGCTCAGAGGTCGCCCCTGACGGGCTGCAATTAGGAGGCGGGAATAAAAAGGACATTACATTTATATTAGGTTGTTCTGCACAAATAAATAAATACATTTAAAAAAAAGATAAATACTCCCCACTTGCTCCTATAAAAATAAAGGCAGGATTAAAAAACTGCTGAGTGAAGAATTTAAAATACATGTGAGTCAAATGAGGAAAAGTACGCCATCACATTCAATAAAAATCACTCTAATGGCCTAATAAAAATCTTTAAAAAAAAAAAAAAGAATAGTTGTTCTACCCTATTTATATAGCTGTAGTAAACGGTCACATGACCGTATACCAGTGATTCTCAACCAGGGTTCCCCCATCTATTGCTAGGGGTTCCTTGAGCTTTTGTGGTCTGACCTCCTACTTACTGGCCCCCGCATAGTTCCAGGGCCAATTCCATTTAGCAAAGCCAGCAACCTGGCACCAATGATCTTTTTAGTTGCCTGTAAGGGCACTCACTGAGTTTTTGCCATGATTTTATCGCATTTGCAGTGGTTTGAATGGCACGGTGCATTTTTTTTTTAGCTCCCCAAACATGCTCCAAAGATGCTGCAAGCAGGATTTTTTTCACCGCAACTTTAAAGCATCGCCCCAGTGTGAACACCTTCATCGATTTTGAGGCTCCATTCACATCTAGGCGATTTGAATCACAGGCAGAATCACCGCTATTCCAAATCGAGGCACGATTTTGCAATGCCATTACTTCTTAATGACACCCTAATCGCAGTGCGATTTTGCCGCGATTGTCGTGCTACAATCGCCGCAAATCATTGTCGCCCAAAAGAAGCTGCTGCTCCTTTTTGAGCAACAAGCTTCACGCATTGCGATTTTGCCACGATTTATAGCGTTAAAATCGCACTGCGACTGGGGTGCCATTAAGTAGTGTACGAGGGGAGGCCAATAAGTTCTTACCCTCACCATGATCTAGATGTGCTAGGGATCTGACATTTTGCAGGTTTATAGCTGGATACCTTAGTAATATGCAAACCGAGAAAAGGAAAAGAGCGCACGACCGCCCTAGTATAATACTGTTTACTTAGACAAAAAATAAAAACAATCCATAGGTTGCACTCACATTTCTTAATGCAAATATAGGTATGTAATGCACAAGTTCTCCTCTCCCAGATGGCCACTGCAAGGGATGACAAGTGGATGAGGATCATCCAACCTCTCTAATGCCGGGTGGCAGCTTACAGACAGCCCGGCATGTCCTGCAGACCGCGCATGCTCCCGGATCAGCTGGTGTTGCGATGCGGTGATAAACTGAAGGAAAGCCAATGGGGAAGGAGAGCAATGTGTCAGCCCACAAGGTCGCTAAGACAACATGTTTTGTTTGTGGTGAATTATAGTTAGAGCCAAGAGAAATGGAGTAGGTGTCATGCCAGACAAAGCTGACAACCGAGCCGTGATTAGGTTCCTTCATCTTCAAGGTAAATCTGCCCAAATAATCCATGAAGAGATGTCAGCTGTGTATGGAGAGGATTGTCCATCAAACGATGGAAGAGAGAATTCAAGTGTGGTGGCACAAATATACAGGATGACCCAGGAGAAGGTCGTCTGTCAACTGCCACAGAACCAAGTGTGGTGGCGAAAGTTGAGCCGCTAGTGCTTGAAGACAGACGTGTGACTATTAATTTCTTAGCTAGGGAGGTGAGCATTAGTAGGGGGTCAGTTTACAAAATCTTACATAACATCTTACATAGGAGCAAAGTGGCTGCACGTTGGGTTCCCAGGTTACTGGCAACTTTCCGAAAACAGCAACGAGTGGAATGTGCACAAAGCATTTTGGACCTGTACCAACTGTCACTTTTGTAAACGAGGCCTATAGGCACACCCCGTGCATCGACAAATCCTGTGGCTTCAATCAGAAAATTCAGAGAGATTCAAACTGACCACCCCAGTATGGATTTGCTGCCATGTTTGGTGTAGTCAGAATGCTACAGTAATTGAAGGAATCTAGCAGGATCACCAGGTATTTGCTAATAAATAAGAGTGTCACTGCACAAGAAGGGACATGTACAGGATTCCTTTTTAAAAAAGGGGATTGCATTGCTTGAATATCAATCACCAAGTTTACATATGTTTATTTATTTATTTCAGATACTTGTATAGCGCTGTCAATTTAAGCAGCGCTTTACATATACATTGTACATTCACATGAGTCCCTAACCTCAAGGAGCTTACAATCTAATGGCTCGTACACACGGGACGACGATCGTATTCACGACCATTGCATACGGAATCGATTGTCTGTGGCCGCGCTTTCAACAGTTGACCATACGACGGTCGTGCATGGGAGTTGTATGTGCAGACTAGAAAACTTGGTCGTACCAACAAGCTCGCATACGACCGTTGTGTCGTGTGTAGAGCAGTTGGGTACAACAAGTTGTATTGTGATAAACACGCATGCGCCAAGTCCACTTCAACTAACACGAAATTAGATGAAGGAGCCCAAAGGGTGACGCTACTTCCTCTTTATACGCTCGTTCGCGTCATCACGTTCGGCCGGCCGCAAGTTGTATGTACGACCGTCGGGTGCACGTCAGTATGCTATTTACATTATGCAACATACGATTCAACACGGTCGTACGTGCGATCGTCGTCCCGTGTGTACGAGGCTTAAGGTCCCTAACTCACATTCATTCATACACATATTAGGGACAATTTAGAGAGGAGCCAATTAACCTACCAGTATGTCTTTGGAGTGTTGGAGGAAACCGAAGTACCTGGAAGAAACCCACGCAGGCACCGGGAGAACATGCAAACTCCAGGCAGGTAGTGTCGTGGTTGGGATTCAAACCAGTGACCCTTTTGCTGCCAGACAAATGTGCTAACCACTACACCATGGTGCTGCCCAGTACATACACTTTAAATTAAAGCGCATCTAAACCAAAGAACAAAAAGGTCAGGTACTGCAGCTTTCAAGCGCTTAGATGAGGTGGCTACATTTGTTTTATTTCTTCAAACTCTTTTTTTCACCTGATGGTCTTCCATAACACACCTCAAATTTTAGAATTTAAACACTCATGCAGTGTTGTCACACAGTGATGGCAAACCTTGACTGGCACCCCGGATGTTTTGGAACTACATTTCCCATGATGCTCAACTACACTGCACAGTGCATGAGCATCATGGGAAATGTAGTTCCAAAACATCTGGGGTGCCAAAGTTCGCCACCACAGCCCTAGGACAAGAAGTGTGAGTAAGGCCTCATACACACGGACGTTTTTTTGACGCCGGCGTTTTCTGGCATTTTTTGCAGCTCTCAATGTTAGTCAATGGCCCCATAAAAACGCCAACATTTTTGAGCTGTAGATGGCGTCGGCGTTAGTGAGCTGTAACTAGAACCCACGGCCAGCACGTTCTGAGGCTGTAACGTTTTGATGTTTTTTGACGCCGACGACGCAAAACGCTCACTAACGCCAACTAACGCCATACCGGTGTTAACCGGAGTTTTTTGACGCTGACGTTTTTAGATTGAAAAATAGCAGAGGGATGATTTTTATTTTTAAAAAAAACGCCTATTAACGCCGACGCTCATTAACGCTCACTAACGCTCACTAACGCCAATGCATAACGCCGAAAAATGCAGATTTTTTTTTCCTTGACGTCGGACCCGACGTTTTGTTTATTTTTTAGGAAACGTCCATGTGTATGAGGCCTTAAACGGTGTCTAAGCCCTTGTTCATATTGAATATGGCTTTGAAATCATGCAACTTCATCTGAAGCCGCACAATTTAAAAGCCCCATGTCCATGCTACTTCGGGTGCGGCATCTGTGCTGCTTCATGCACAGATGTCTATTGAAGTCACAACTGAAATCGGCAAAAGTAGTGCAGGAAATACCAATGTGCCGATTGGAGCGGTGCAATTGCCGGCAATAGGCTGCGACTTAATGTGAACGAGGGCTAAACCTACAATCAAAAATGTAATATATTGCAGCTTACCAGTTCTCATTGTGGTGGCTGCATTTTTTTTTCTTATTTTGCTTTATTTTCACCTGGTAATCCTGCAGATATCACACTTTTGTTTACCCAAGTGGAGATGTTACTCCTCCACTGTATCTATGGAGGGAGCTACTAGGCTGCTCTTATGACCTGGAGTAGGATCTTGTCTGTATTTCTTCCTTTCCTTCCTTCCATTATATGGGGGAAGTGGGTGGGGGGTAGGGCAATTGGTAATTTACAGAAGCTAGGAAAGAAGATATTCTTTGGTGACAAGGATATTGCACGCCTAAAAAAGGGAAAGAAACTGAATGCCCTGCAGGTTAATCTTTCCAATGTTTGTGTTTTCAATTACAGCGATTGATGCACCACCAGTAAATGATGAGTGAAAATCGCATTCACTGCTTTATAAATATATCCCTTAAAATGAAAGAAAAGCTTAAGGCCCCTTTCACATGGGCTTCCCGTTCAGGTCTGCCTGTCCGTTTTTCAGGCGGACCTGAACAGACGCCCCATGCAGCCCTATGGAGCGGCGGATGTCATCAGTGACATGTCCGTTGACATCTGCTGCTCTCCGATCCGATCCTGTCCGTGAAATCCAGACGGATGGAAACCCTAATTTCCATTCATCTGTAGAATTGGATCGGATGAAAATGGACAGGTGGATGCGTTTTCATCCGATCCCCATAGAGGAGAGCAGAGCTCTGAGAGATCTGTCTCAGCACAGTGAGAGGAGATGGATCAGTCATCCGCCTGAGCAGCAGAGATCAGCGGATCCATCCCTGCTTAGCAGAGCGGGGTCTGTAAACGGACAAGCCCGTGTGAAAGGGGCCTAACACTAACTATTCTTAATAATGTTCCCTCCCTCCACCTCACTGTGTAAAAAAGATCTTTGCACCTACCTATTTTTAATTTGCTTTGGTCTGATCACGTGATTCGACTCCCCTGCGTCGGTGAGCGGCTGCTTCAGGGGAAAGGAGGGAGTGCTGATAACAGCTGAGCCATGGAAGCCTGGGGGTGATGTCATGGCTTCATGAATTCACAGCTGTTGTCAAGCGCTCCCTTACACAGGGGTGCTGGAGCTACAGGATCATGTGACCAGACAGGATTTAAAAAAGTAAGTACACAGATCTTCTTTACATAGGGTATGCTGGATAGATAGGAGGAGGGGGGAGGGAATGATTTTAAGAATAATTAGTGTTAGGCTGGTTTCACAGGGGCGTCTCCATGAAGCGGGATCAGCTTGCTCAGTAGGGGATCTCTCTGCTGATCCCCGCTGAGCAGGCAGATGACAGGTCTGTGTCTGCTCCAATATGCAGAGCAGGCACAGACACAGCCCTGCTGTTCTCTATGGGGCTGTCAGATGGAAACAGACCGCCTGCCCGTTTCCATCCGACTGTCATTCAATCCACTGGACAGATGGGGAATGGATCCCCCATCCGCTTGTTTTTAGCAGACAAGATCGGATCGGATGCTGGTGGGTCAGTAGACACTCCACTGAGATCTCTAGAGAGCAAAGGCTGGTGCGATCAGGTCTGCCTGCAAAACTGACACCGTCCGTGTGAAACCAGCCTTAGGCTTTCTTCCACTTTAAACTTTGGAGCCTAATTATAAGATTCAAAGAATAATATGTTGGATTTTTTTTATTTGCATATTTACAGACATCTTTACTTTAGAGGAGATGTTATCAATTTGAGCTAAAGGGGGGCCACAAATGCAGCCCCTGACATGACCAAAGGCCCGCACATAATCTTTCATTACATGTAATGCTGGAGAGGACTGTCAGAGAGTGCAGACCTAATAGAGGAAATGAGGGTCAGAGAGTGAGGACAGGATACATTTTCAGCTGGGGATATGCTGCAATAGACAATATAAAACTGGGAACATGTTACATGAGGCTAATAGAGATCAGTGTTATTACTCCACTACAGACTGCTGAGGTCTGAGGGCCACACATCATATACCAAGGGGCCACATAGCCTTGCTATGGGGGCACTCGAGCAGGTGCACGCCTGTGAATGGACATTGCTTGGCCCCGCCCCGCTCTCTCCACATTGGCTCACTGGCTGTGACTGACAGCAGCAGGAGCCAATGGCTCTCAATGCTGTGTGAGCCAATGAAAAGAGAGAGACCCGGGAAAACCGTTGCTCTCATGCATATCACTGGATTGAGATGGGGGTCAGGGAAGTATATAGGAGGGGCTGGGAGGCAGAGCTGCGCCCAGGTTTTTTACCTTCATGCATATAATGCATTAAGTTAAAAAACCTTCTGCCTTTAGAACTATTTTTGTAAAGGTTCATTTTATTTTTGTTTTGTTTTTTTAAATAACAGACATGTCATACATACCTGCTCTATGCAAGGGTTTTGCACAGAGCGGCCCCGATTCTCCTTTTCTGGGGTGCCCTGGCGGCACTCCTGGCTCCTCCTCTTCATTGGGTGCCCCCAAGGAGAGTCGCTTTCCATGGGGGCACCCGTGCAAGTGCACTCACGAGTCCTGCTGCTTCGTCCATTGACACAGACAGCAGGACTTGGCCCCCCATGTCACTGGATTTGGTTGACAGCTGCTATCAATGTATCCAATGAGGACCCAAGGCAGCAACTGGAGCCGCTGGGCTTGTGCTCATCGCTGGAACAATCGGGTTCAGGTAAGAAAAAAGGGGGGGGGGGGTCTGGTGGGCAGCTGAAGCACAGACGGTTTTTCACTCTGCATTAAGGTGAAAAACTTTGAGACTTTACAGCTCCTTTAACAAACGCACCTATGGAGTTAGTGTGAGTTGTTCATTGAGTTTGATGGAAGTTAAAGGCACATTTAAAATGCTCTCCACTTTATGCATGTTTGACGCACATTAAAAACACCCCCCTTATTTGTTTTTTTTATGTTGTAATGAAAGCCTAACACTGCAAATGCATGGGAAATGTGCTGCAAACATGTGACAGTGCGTTTATGGTACATTACCATAGACTCAAATGGAAGGAGATGAGATGCTTCAACTCCTTCCAAACTTCACACAAAGCTGCATTATTGAAGCACAGCAATGCGATGTGACTCAAGCGTTTCAGGTTTCAAAAACATAAGTCAAAAACGCGTCTCAAGCTCCTGATTTTAATGCCAGTGTGAACAGGGCCTAATTTTCACAGTGGATTCTTTTGTATAATTGTTATCTTCCTATACCCTGGTATCTACAAGAATACTGAGTATGTGGAGATGGAATCAAAGTAGGCATGTGAAATTTGTTTTGTTCCAAATTTGGTTTTCAGCAAAATTCAACAAATTTGTTAATTCAAAAAATATTCGAAAATTCGGCAATCCGATAATCCAAACATCCGAAATTCGAACATCTGAAAATAAAAACAAAAATCTGAAATGTTAACTAACGAACTTATAATAACTATTACTAACTATAAAATTATAGGTATTGGAATTTCCTTTCAAATTTGGCTGCTAGTGAACATAACGAATGTGAATTTATCCGAAGTTACAAATTATCCGAAATAACGTATGCCGCATCTAAACAAATGGAACATAACAAATTAAGAATAATAAATAATAAGAATAATAAAAATGGATTATTATTATTTATTGTTATTCATTTGTTACTTTCCATTAGTTTAGATGCGGCATTCATTATTTTGGATAATTCGTAACTTCAGATAAATTCATATTTCACTAACAGCCAACTTTGAAAGGAAATTCCAATTGCTGATGCAAACACCTCCATGCCAGTTCAGGCAGAAGTCCAGTAAAGCAGCGTATGCATGTAAAATAAAACGCTTCCAATAGTGTAAAATCACCCAAAGATTGATTTATTAATTTAAAAATATTGCCCTTACATTCAAAACATTTAAAGCAAGTCTGTAAAGATCCAAACATCGTTAAAACTCTATCTGCGTCTCCATACTGCACCTCTCCGTGATCACAGATAGGACATCCAATGCTTCCAGTTGCTGTGTAGCCACGCCCTCTTTGGGTGATTTTACACTATTAGGCCTCATACACACGGACGTTTTTAGACGCCGGTGTTTTCTGGCGTTTTTTGCAGCTCTCCATGTTAGTCAATGGCGCCATAAAAACATTGGCGTTTTTGAGCTGTAGGTGGCGTCGGCGTTAGGGAGCAGAACGTAGAACCCATGGCCATGGCGTTCTGAGGCTGTAACATTTTGACGTTTTTTGACGCCGACGCCACAAAACGCCAACAAACGCCACCTAATATTGTACCGGCGTTTTCTGACGCCGACGTTTTTAGGTTGAACAATAGCAGAGGGATGATTTTTTTTAAAAAACGCCTATTGACGCCGACGCTCACTAACGCTCAAAAACGCCAATGCATAACGCCGAAAAACGTCGACTTTTTTTCCTTGACGTCGGACTCGATGTTTTGTTTATTTTTTTAGATACGCCCGTGTGTATGAGGCCTTAGAAGTGTTTTATTTTACATGCATGGGCTGCTTTACTGGACTTCTGCCTGAACTGGCATGGAGGTGTTTGCATCAGCAGAAGTCTGGAATACTGGTGATATGCCTTTGTATTAAGTACAGCTGGTGAGCCTCTTTCCATATGGGTGTTAATCACGTTAAGGTGGCGGGTTGGTGAAAACTACATTGTACACACTAATGAACTTTTGATTGATTTTTATATATATATTTTTCTCTGTGATGGACTTTTTTTTATGATTTTTAAATTTTTTTTGGTGATGGACTCTTTATATTTATTTTTCCACGATTGATGGAATTTGATTAACATTTGACATCACTATTTTGATGACACGGACTTCATCTTATGCGCTACTGTGAATTTATTTTTTTTGATTGAGGTCTGAATTTTTGCCTGCATTCAGACCTGGAACGGAGCCAAAGATGCACAGGACCCTTTTCCAGTGCACTCCGTGGCCACCCCAGGGCTGCATGAACCAGCACCATTGAGATCCGGTCACAGTCTCCTATCATGCAAATTGGATGCGGGGAGAAACGCATAACAACCCAGCCTTACAGAGGAGGTCTTGCACTTGAATTCGTGCTCTCGCTCTAACAATCGTGGCGAAAACTCACGTGTGGTTTCAACACTGTTTACATATGCTTGTGCGACTTACCTATGTGTTTGCTTCTGAGCATGAGCATGGTGGGATGGGGTGCTTTAAAAAAAATGTTTTTCTTATTAATTTTACTTATTTTTACACTGCTCTTTTACTTACTTTTTTATCACTTTTATTCTTATTACAAGGAATGTAAACATCCCTTGTAATACAAATAAGGATGAAAGGTCCTCTTTATTGAGAGATGGGGTCAAAAAGACCCGGGAACTGTAAGTGACGTCAGACGTCACT
Source organism: Glandirana rugosa (assembly GCA_018402905.1). Classification (NCBI taxonomy): domain Eukaryota; kingdom Metazoa; phylum Chordata; class Amphibia; order Anura; family Ranidae; genus Glandirana; species Glandirana rugosa. The sequence goes on along the minus strand of BLSH010041595.1, from coordinate 9,894 downwards.
CTGGTCTTCCAAGGGCATAGAGACGAGTGGTGGCCATCTTGACCTTACTTGTCTCCGGCTGCATCGGATCGTCCTTAGGATTTACTGATGGGCCAGGTAAACCTGGGAACATACGGGAAGGGACGGGGGGCACCCCTCCCGCCACTTCTAAAAGTGATCCCACGGCAAATTATTATACACAGAATTGGCCATAGTAAAAAACAATACTGGGGTTATGGCAGCTAATTGCTACCATAACACTGGCATTCACCATCAAAATAATGACCTATTTTTCCTATAGGCCGGTCGTCAAGTAAAAGTTGGCCATACACTAGTAGAAAATTTTGAAAAATTGATTTTAAGAGCGATGTGGTCGATGTTCATTAGTGGGGTCAAATCAACGTTCAATTTAACCTCAGTGATAAGAAAATTTGAAAGAGCAGGATGGAAAATTTCTCAAACAAAATTCCAACAACGTAATGCCCCGTACACACGATCCGAAAATCGGACGACAGATCGTCCGTTTTTTTTCGCATGCTAATCTCAGATCGAATCGGAAGAGTTTAATTTAGTCACGAAAATTCTCGCACAACAGAATAAAAAATCGGAAGCGATGTGATGTGTTGCAGTGTATTTGTATTGCATTTTTGAACGACAGCTGTACTGATGAAACGAAAATCGTACAATCGGGCACCGCGCGAGAATTTTTCCTGCATGTCCGATCTTGTCCGGACGGAAAACATTGGATGAACTGTCGTGATCGGCTCTCGAAAGCTCTGTACTAACGATCCGATTATCGTACGACTGCTTCGAAAGCGGTATTTTCCGTCCGATTTTCAGATCGTGTGTACGGGGCATTAGTGTAGGTGGTTTTTATTCAAGACAGTCAATTTGTTCAAACATCAAATGGTAAAAACCAACAAAATTCTTCAAGTCACCAAATGTACCGAAGAGCATTTTCCACTGAAAATCTACTAGTCTATGGCCAGCTATAGAAAAGACTCTTTTCTTCCTGGAGGTTTCTAAATAAAAAATGTATCCAAACTCAAGCTTGTGTAAGGTGGAGTGATGGACAAATCAATCTACTATGGAAGGCACCATCCCTATATAATCAACAAAAATTGTAAAAAGAAAAGGGGAGCTTTTCTTGTACCTCTGATAGTGATCATGTAACGCACATTGACATAACGTACAAATGGATATTTTATATCATATTACACAATAGTATAGTTTTTAGTAGAGTTGCAGACAGACGATTTCAGCCTCCATTAGGATAATTGTGTAGAGACGGGTAATGATCGAGCGATCGGTGTTACAAAAGACAAATCTGTGCGGTCCCTTTTAAGGCCTCATACACACGGACGTTTTTTGACGCCGGCGTTTTCTGGCGTTTTTTGCAGCTCTCCATGTTAGTCAATGGCCCCATAAAAACGTCGGCGTTTCTGAGCTGTAGATGGCGTCGGCGTTAGTGAGCAGAAAGTAGAACCCATGGCCATCGCGTTCTGAGGCTGTAACATTTTGACGTTTTTTGACGCCGACGCCACAATATGCCAAGAAACGCCAACATATGCCACCTATTATTATACCTGCGTTTTCCGGCGTTTTTTGACGCCGACGTTTTTAGGTTGAAAAATAGCAGAGGGATGATTTTGTTTTAAAAAACGCCTATTGACGCCGACGCTCACTAACGCCGAAAAACGTCAATACATAACGCCGAAAAACGTCGCCTTTTTTTCCTTGACGTCGGGCCCGACGTTTTGTTTATTTTTTTATATACGCCCGTGTGTATGAGGCCTAAAAAACACAAAAAGAAAGGGGGACTTTTCTTCTACCCCTGAAAGTGATCATGTAACTCATACTGACATATGATAGCATTTCCAATCGTACTTTATTACAAAATATTCTAAAATTGCCAAAAAGGCATATCAGCACACCATAAAACCAATACAATAACAAGAGTCAGATTGGCAAATATAATAAAGCGGAGTTTCACCCAGAATTTTTTTTTTTTTGGCATCCACTCTTTTAATACTAAATAGATGTAACCTTTTGTTTCCTTACTTTCAAACCGCCTAGTAATCACATGTATTTTTTACTCACAATTTTGTTTCTCTCACTGGTGGACTTTTACATTTTAGGTGAGGGCATCTGAAGCCCATCCATAGCCTCCTGGCATCTCTGCCTGAAAGAAGTGCATGGTGGCTAACCATCATGCACTCCTCGATCTCGGTCCGTCTTAAATTGTGTCATTTCCTGTCTGGAAATAACATGTTTTTACAGTACAGGGAAGCCCACTCACTCCTGGGAAATGATGAGTCACATCTCCCAGGAGGCCAGGCAAAGCAGGAAGTGAAGAAAAGAGCCTAGGACCAAAAAGGGGCAGAATACAAGGACCACCTAGCAACAAGCGACTTAGGGTGAGTATATTTTTTTTTTCCTTCAAAAGGTAAGTCTATATAGGCAAAGGACTTGAATGATGTAAAAAAAAATTCTGGGTGGAACTCCGCTTTAAGGTCTGTGTTCTGGTCAACGTGTTTGGCAAAGTAAAACGCTTTATCAGGATCTTTGGAGCCTCACAAGTATTTTACATGATGGTTCTACTGTCAAAACAAACTGAAAAAACAAGCCATCCAAATTATGCACAATACTTTGTACAATGTATTGTTCGGAACTTGTATGGCTTATTATTTTCGTTTGTTTTGACACTAGAAACAACCATCATGTAAAATACTTGAGAGGCTCCAAAGAGCCTGATGAAGAGTTTTACTCTGCGAAACACGTTGACCAGAACACAGACCTTAATATATTTGCCAATCTGACTCTTTGCATTGTAATGGTTTTATGGTGTGCCGATATGCCTTTTTGGCAATTTTAGAATAGTTTGTAATAAAGTACGTTTGGAAATGTATCATATGTCAGTGTGAGTTACATGATCACTATCAGATGTAGAAGAAAAGTACCCCTTTCTTTTTGCATTTTTTAAAAAGGACAGCACAGATTTGTCTTTTGTAACACCTATCACTTGATCATTACTCGTCTCTACACAATTATCCCGATTGAGGCTGAAATCCAGACCACACACAAAAAGAGCTCCTCGTCTGCCGGCACCTCTGCTAAAAATGCAGCCAGGAAATGACTTCAACCTAACAAATATCGCCTTGCGGGAAAATGTATTAGGGTCTGCGGCAAACAAAACTGTACTTGTGAAAGGCCATCAACTAGATTGCTGAAATGATCCTGGGTTCCATACACATTTAACAAGAAAAAAATTACATATGTTGAGATCAGAAATCCTTGAATTGCTAAACATTCCTTATTCGGAAATAAAAGTCAAAATTCAAAAGCCTGTCCTTCAAGAAAACCAAGCATAGAAAATCTGAGCCGCTGTCAGCGAGTAGACTATAGGTTAAAGGAAAGAAAAAATAATGGAATCTAACCCATAATCAGAATACTTTCCTTGGGAGCACCATCCCACACAATAGAATACTTATAAAAGATACCTAGAACTACAATAGGAACTTGCCTTCTGGCTATTGTAGGCATAGGTACCTTTTATAAGTAGACTGTAGACTGGCAAATCTTGTGGGCGATTGTAAAACATGGCCATCTTCAAATACAGAGTGAGCTGCTGCCATCACCTGAGACCTTTATGGAGGCCTTGCTTGTATTGATAGGATAATTCAAGTTATCATTTGTTGAAACTAAACTGAGAAATTCGAATGATTAAAAATAAGAGACCCACCCTATTTATTCGACTGACTTACATTGTGTTCACACCTAAGCAGAGAGATTTTCAGGCTTTTTTTGGGGGAAGTTCTGCAAACACATACAAGCGCTTTTAGGAGAAAATTACAAGCATTTTACATGCGCATTCAAGATTTATTTTTGGCCAATAGAAAGTACTATGGGGGAGGAGATCAGGAGTGGAAAAAACGAGCCAGAAAACAAGCAACAAAGTGCTTGTAAAATGCTCATGTTGCGGTTTTCAGGCGTTTCCATTAACGTCTATGGGACAAAAACACCACTAATCTGCCAAAAAAAAGCTCATGTTCTTTTTTGAACAAAAGGCGTTTTGCTACAAGCGACACAATATTTAGATACCAGGGGCCATTGAAATGAATAAATTAATGAATGTTGAGCATTTTAGAGCTACAAGCAGGAAATCACTCAGGTGTGAATATATATATATATATATATATAGAGAGAGAGAGAGAGAGAGAGAGAGAGAGAGAGAGAGAGAGAGAGAGAGCGGGCAGATTTACAGCGATTCTGCCTGTGATTTCAAAATGCCCAAGAGTGAATGACAAATCACACAACAAACATTTGAGATGCCATTCATTTGAATGGCACATAAAATCTCAGTGCGGTTCCGTACCGATTTTTGCGCGATAAATCCTGGCAAATTGCACCGCGTGCAGCTTGTTGGCCAAAAAAGTTCAGGAGCTTCTTTTGGACGACGTGCTTTACACAAAGTGATATGCCGCGATTTATTCCATGACAATCGCGGATGAACCACACCGCGATTTTAGGTGCCATTCAAATGAATGGCATCTCAACTGTGTGTTGTGCGATTTGTCATTCACACCTGGGCGTTTTGAAATCGCCGACAAATCTGCTAGTGATTCAAAACGCTCAAGTGTAAATGCTTCCTTCGGGATTTCATGAATGATCTATAATCTAGGGGTCGACCAAATATTGGTGTGGCCAATTGTCGGTGGCCGATAATCACTTTTACTGAAGAATCAGTATTGGTCACAAACTTACTGATATTACTGATATTGCTTCAAGGGGATGTACCAGGGTGATGCTTGCAGCTGCAGGCATCACCCTGGTATTGTTCTTTAGAGCGGACAGTCAGCTTTCTTGTAATAAAAACCGATGGGGCTAATGAGCCGTTCAGCTGTTATTACAAGCAGTGGGAGGGGATGACTCCCCCTCCCGCCACCTTCCGTCTCTCCGCCCGGGTCTCCCGTCCCACCAGGAGGCCCGAGCAGCCAGCCGGCACGTCCACCGGCTGGCCGGCGGCCCGAACAAAGCCGGAATAGGCTTTGTTTGGTCTTGCATCTAGTAACCCGGAAGCGATGTCATGACATCACTTCCAGATTACTGGAATCCTAAAGGCGCCAATTTTAAAAAATAGAAAGTATTTCTTGGCGTTGGGATCTTGGCGTTTTGAATACTTTCAAGTGCAGAGGAGGAGTTTTATAGACCCCAGATCCCTCCATAAAGAGTACCTGTCATTGCCTACTACTGTCACAAGGGATGTTTACAATCCTTGTGACAGCAATAAAAGTGATAAAATACAAAAAAAAATTAAAAGGGCCGTGTAAAAATAAAAAACTTTAAATCTACAGAATATCGGCAATTGATATCGGCTAACGGGCTGCCAAAAAAAAAATGAAACGGTATTGGTATCGGCCCTGAAGAAACGATATTGGTCGACCCTTACTATAATCATTGCGTAGATCAGCCATGGTAGATTCTTGACGATTGCTCGTACAAATATCTGCAAGGGTGCTGGAGAACTAATCGTCATACAGATGCATGACACGATCAATCGTATTTTTGATCAATATTTTCTGTTGATCGCAAAGCATGAAACAATTTTGTATTTTAAATGTATAAATATTATAAAATTATGACCATTTGTTTTACTCTAGATAACAAAAAGCCATGTGAATGGCCACCGCAGAAGTCTAAGCACCCAAACAAAGGCAACTTTTCAAGCAAGTTCTGCGGGGGGACACATTTTTAGCTTAAGCTTCAGTCAGCAAGAAAAAAAAAAAATTCAAGGATTCAAAGATTCAAGGAAGAATACATATGACAATTGTACTTTGACAATATCCCCAAGTTCAGCTTTGGGCTCCATTCACACCTCACGATTTGGAACCACGTGACGAACGCTGCACATTATCCCATAAAGGCACCCCAAACGTAATGCGATTCTGCCACGATCCACGTGAAGCTTGGCCCTTCTGGGAGAAGGGGCTTCTTTTTGGGTGACCAGCACAAATAGGGCAGCCCAGTCATGTGAATGGGCTGGCCCTATGCCACACACAAAAATGCATGCAATTTTTTTTTGAGAGTTTAATTTTGCTTTATAGCGTATTTATGGTCAAAGTTTCAAAACAAATGTTAATTTGCACATTGCATTTCAATTATTTCCAACCTAATCTATTATTCTGAACAATCTTGGAGTTTGCAAACTTAAATTGTGAAGATCCCTACTCAATTACTTCCTTGAATTCTCTAACACACCTGTGAGTAGGCACTGCTCTTACAGAATTCACAGAGTCTGCCTCCTGAACTACAGAAATGCTGAGAGGAGGAGTTTCAGGAGGCAGTACAGGAATCACCGACTGCAGGCAGCAAGGTACCATGGGATATGTAGTTCTTCTAAATTGAACAGAAGATGCAAAGCATGCTGGGAATCAAGGAAGATGTGGAAAGAGACGTCCAACAAACAGGCAGCACTCACGAGATGATAGGAGATTTTTCAAGTACACTTACGGTATATTGGATTGAGAAATAAAACTATTGTTTGTATTGTTATTGCAATGTTGCTGTTATAAAATGAAAGTGTATCCTGTGACCATAAAACGCCTTTAAAGTGGAGTTCCACCCAAAAGTGGAACTTCCACTTATCTGTCTCCCCCCCCCCTCTAGGGTCACATTTGGCATCTTTCGAGGGGGGGGGGGGGTACCCGCTTTTGGCAGGTACCCTGACCTTACTTCCGTCAGACCTAGCCGCAGTGAGATACCTCAAAAGTCTGACCTTCCCCTGCTGCCGGGCCAGTAAGAGAGCGCAGCGCACTTCACGCATGTGCAGTAGGGACCCGGCCCTGAAGCCACAAGGCTTCACTGCCAGGCTCCCTTACCGGCAATGGCGGCGGTAGATGGAAACATCGGCTGCGGTGCTGACACTGCTGGATTCCAGGACAGGTAAGTGTCCTAATATTAAAAGTCAGCAGCTACAGTATGTGTCGCTACTGCCCTTTAAACTTTCTAAAACGTGCCCGCTGCAGTCTCCTTCTCCCTACACTTCTACCCGGAGAGTGCACACTGAATTACTAACTTGGCCCTCTGACATAGGCACGGGCATTTGCTGTTCGCAAAGACTTTCTGCTCGTCTCTCCTTCCTCATATTCCTGCATTCGAGGACCAGCAGAAAAACGACAAAGAAAGGTGTAGTTTATTTTATTTTGAGCAATATAATTTACTTTAGTTAAAATAAACTTAATTTCCCAGCTTTCTCCAGCCATCTAAGTACTAAGGAGGCAGTCTGTGCTTAGAGTGTATTCACATGTGACAGTGGCCTGGGCTGAGAGCACACAGGTAAGAGTGGCTATGCTGGGGCTTGAGGATGACTCCACAAGGCAGCATAGCCACCCTATAAATGGAAGTGTAGTTTGCAAGAGATTCTTCTTCTTCTGAATAAATGGCTCTGAGAAGGGAAGCGGGCAGGGTTTCTACCAGTGCAAAGAGCCCAGAATTTTCCACTCCTGGCACAAATCCTCTATCCCTCAAATTTCCAGTCCTAACACAAATGCCCCCCAATCATCTCTACTAGCCCTGCAAATTCCCCTTCTCAATACAAATGCCCTCCCCCTCAATTTCCTCGTGGTGCCCCACCCACCCCACCTCACATGATACCACAGTGTTCAGGGCAACCTCCCCTCCTGCCCACCCCTTGTTCCGACCCTGGTTTATACAAACAAGTGACTTTACCACATAACATTTATTATGGCTCAATAATCCATAAACAAAACATACTTCTGCAAATGTCATTCCGAAATATGATTTATTTCCTGGATGTAATTAGCAGATATTGAAAATCTGAAGCTGTCACACATTTGTTACATGCAAGATGACCTAAAAATGTTTCTAAACTAAGAGTATTTAGATTAAAGGAAAAGATGGAGGTTGTGAGTAATTACTAACCACAGGCTAACAGGATACCCAAATGTTGGGACATGCAGTTGTGTTCATAAGTTTACATACCCTTGCAGAATTTATGATTTCTTGGCCATTTTTCAGAGAATATGAATGAGAACACAAAAACTTTTCTTTCACTCATGGAGTGAAATTATTATTTCTTTCCAATCTATCAAAGCAGACCTTCACTCAAAAGTTAAAGTGCCGCTAAACCTCTTACCACCCCCACCTAACACTTTTGACAGGAACCTGCTCCTACATCCATGGGCGTCCGCAGAAATTTTTTCGGGGGGGGGGCATCATTTTAAGGTCACCCATGCTATGCCGCTTTTTGACATTATCACATTATCACGGTCAGAGACTGCAGACATAGTACAGGAGATGGTCAGAGACTGCAGACATAGTACAGGAGATGGTCGGAGACTGCAGACATACTACAGGAGATGGTCGGAGACTGCAGACATAGTACAGGAGATGGTCTGAGACTATGGACATGGCACACGAGACGATCAGAGACTTCATACATAGCCCAAGAGGATAAGGACCTAGTGGGCAACCCCTGATCCGATCCCTGATTCCAGGGGGGGGGGCAATTGCCCCCCCTTGCCCCTATCTGCGGATGCCCATGCCTACATCCTCAATTCTCACCAAGGCAAGGATGATGTCTGCATGGGCCCGTCTCCTGTCCGCACCCCTCGCCCCGTTATACATCCCAGGAGGCTGCAGGACCAGTTCAACATAATTTCACACTTGCGAAGTGGGAAGCCGACTGATTCCTTAGGGAATAACAGCCGGCTTCAAAATCCAAGATAGCGGCGCCTGGGGACCCACAACGATAAGAAGTACGAGCTGCGGAAAGACACCATTGGACTCCAGGGCCTGTTAAATACCATATTAATAAAAGTCAGCAGCTACAGTATTTGTGTCATCAGTAGGCCATAAGAGGATCTCAGAGCTGGATGTGCTGAGTGGGTGAGTATCTAAGCCCCCCCCCCCCCGGGTAAGCAAGGGATAAAGAAAAAAAACGGAGGGGGGGATTAAAGATCCTCCACTTTAACATGTGCCATAGCGTGCATTACCACACGTACCTTTTTACCTATGCATGAAGGTAAAAAAAACAAAAACAAACATTCACTGTGCAGCTACCCGCTCTGCCCTCCAAATACTTACCTAAGCCTGATCTCGATCCAGCGATGTGCACAAGACCCGAGGCTCTCTAGAGTCTCTCCCCCCTGATTGGTTGAGATGCAGCAACAGAAGCCATTGGCTCCCGCTGCTGTCAATCACAGCCAGGGAAGCGGGAGCGGGCGTGGGGCTGAGCCACGCTCTGTGTCTTATGGACGCAGAGAGCCAGCTTGGGAGTGAGCACGCAGGAGTACCCCCACAGCAAGCTTGCTATGGGGGCACTCAGCAAGGGGGAGGGGCCCAGAGCGCAGGCGGAGGACCCGAGAAGAGGAGGATCGGTGCTGCTCTGTGCAAAACTGCTGCACAGAAGAGGTAAGTATATACATGTTTGCTTGTTTGTTTTTTTTAATAACATTTTTTCCTTTACAATCACTTTAAGTATGAATGGGCACTCAACAAATTTGAAAATGACTTTTGAAATGATATCAACATGTTAAAGCTCATATGGGACTTTAGTGATCGGGTTTACATCTACTAGATTTCATTACATCCTTCACTGCAAACGCTTTCCCTAAACGTATGGATACCATACAGCTGAGGACGAATCAAACCCAGTCCAGCAGTCTTTCTGCTTTTATGTCATGAAGTACGTTCTTTAACTTATCGGCACCGCCAAGGTCAAAATGAATGTACGCTTCAGTACCTGCCGCAACAAAAAGCCTCGTCCTTTCAGCCATGTTGTGCGGAATTCATAATTCCCCATTATCCTTCCTTCTGGAAAAAGAACTTTCTTGTGCGCCTCCAACCTGTTCAATTTTGCTAATCAAACTCGCTGACAGCCAAACATCCCATCTG
>BLSH010041491.1:6815-19367 GCA_018402905.1 Glandirana rugosa | reverse complement strand
GTATTTCTACAGTCAGGAGAACCCAAGAGGGAGGTCTTGCTGGGGTGCAAATGCAGATATAGCCAGGCACATAGAGAACTGTGAAGAATACCACATGCTCACAATAGCCAGGGTTTATATATTAATGGAGATGGAGGTGACTTGGTACATTCTTTGATACTCAATCAGTTACTGCTTCTTCCTCCATTGTGGTAGAAGCCAAGTCCAACCAACGATCCCATAATTTTGTGATATTTTACTGGGCATTTTCTATATGTACATACAGTATCTCACAAAAGTAAGTACACCCCTCACATTTTTGTAAATATTTTATTCTATCTTTTCATGTGACAACACTGAAGAAATGACACTTTGCTACAATGTAAAGTAGTGAGTGTACAGCTTGTATAACAGTGTAAATTTGCTGTCCCCTCAAAATAACTCAGCTCAAGTAAACCTACGTTCCTTATTCACAAATCAAATTCACCTGAACTTCCTCTCTAGACGCTCGTATTCACAGTGCTTCACTTTTTCCACATTTTGTTCCGCTTCAGCCTTATTCCAAAATGGATTAAATTCATTATTTTCCTCAAAATTCTACAAACAATACTCCATAATGACAACACGAAAGAAGTTTGTTTGAAATCTTTGCAATTTTATTAAAAATAAAAGACGGTGTGTACAGAAGTATTCACAGCCTTTGCCATGACCCTCAAAATTGAGGTCAGGTGCATCCTATTTCCACTCATCATCCTTGAGATGTTTCTACAACTTGGAGTCCACCCGTGGTAAATTCAGTTGATTGGACTTGATTTGAAAAGGCACTCACCTGTCTATAGAAGGTACCACAGTAAACAGTGCATGTCAGAGCACAAACCAAACCATGAAGACCAAGGGATTGTCTGTAGACCTCGGAAACAAGATTGTACTGAGGCACAGATCTGGGAAAGAGTACAGAAGAGAATTCTGTAGCATTGAAGGTCAAAATGAGCACAGAATCCTCCATTATCCATAAATGGAGGAAGTTTGGGACCACCAGGACTTTTCCTAGAGTGGACCGCCCAGCTAACTGAGCAATCAGGGGAGAAGGGCCTTAGTCAGGGAGGAGACCAAGAACCCGACGGTCACTCTGACAGAGCTCCAGCATTTCTCTGTGGAGAGAGGAGAACCTTCTGGAAGAACAACCATCTCTGCAGCACTCCACCAATCAGGCCTGTATGGTAGAGTGGCCAGACAGAAGCCACTCCTCAGTAAAAGGCACATGACAGCTCGCCTAGAGTTTTCAAAAATGCATCTGAAGGACTCTCAGACTGAGAAACAACATTTTCTGGTCTGATGAAACAAAGATTGAACTCTTTGGCCTGAGTGGCAAGCATCATGTCTGGAGGAAACCAGGCACCGCTCATCACCTGGCCAATACCATCCCTACAGTGAAGCATGGTGGTGGCAGCATCATGCTGTGGGGATGTTTTTCAGTGGCAGGAACTGGGAGACTAGTCAGGATTGAGGGAAAGATGAATGCAGCAATGTACAGAGACATCCTTGATGAAAACCTGCTCCAGAGTGCTCTGGACCTCAGACTGGGGCAAAGGTTCATTTTCAAACAGGACAACAACCCTAAGCACACAGCCAAAAGTGACTATGGTACAACTCTATGAATGTCCTGGAGTGGTCCAGCCAGAGCCCAGACTTGAACCCAATTAAACATCTCTGGAGAGATCTGGAAATTGCTGTGCACCGACGCCCCCAATCCAACCTGATGGAGCTTGAGGGGTCCAAAAAAAATGGAAGAAAATGCCCAGAAATAGGTGTGCCAAGCTTGTAGCATTATACTCAAAAAAACTTGAGGCTGTAATTGGTGTCAGCAAAGTATTGAGCAAAGGCTGTGAATACTTACTGTATGTACATGGGATTTTTTCGATTTATATTTTTAAGAAATTTGCAAAGATTTATTTAACAAACTTCTTTCACGTTGTCATTATGGAGTATTGTTTGTAGAGTTTTGAGGAAAATAATGAATTTAATTGATTTTGGAATAAGGCTGTGACAACAAAATGTGGAAAAAGTGAAGCGCTATGAATACTTTCTGGATGCGCTGTACAAACAAACTATGAAATTATATATGTAAAATTAGTATGCAAACCATTTTCAAGATGGCCACCGCGGCACTTCCAACAGTCAATTCTGGTGTCTGACATCACTTCCAACTGGTTTGGTCCAATAGACTTCTTCCAAGGAAGTTTGTAAAGAAAAGGGCTCTTGGGAGATGTAGTTTGGGAATGGGCCTACATCACTAGGAGCTGACATTCTAGCAGCTGTCCTTGCAAGAATCTTACAAGACTGGTAACAATGTCATAAGACGTAATCAAAGTGGTTTCTATGCTGGGAGATGCTCTGAAGAGGGAGAGGAAGGTTTGGCAATACATTTGGGTCATAACCTATACAAATCCTTTAACGTAGCGCACGTAAAATACATAGATGTGAATGCAAATTTATCAGTCTATCCACTTGGTGCATATAGCAGTAGGAACACTGGTCTACAGGTGTAGAGTTAGGACATTTGTGGACATACACTATATTACCAAAAGTATTGGGACACCTGCCTTGTCCGTAGGGTTTCAATATTGAGTTGGCCCACCCTTTGCAGCTATAACAGCTTAAACTCTTCTGGGAAGGCTGTCCACAAGGTTTAGGAGGGTGTCTATGGGAATGTTTGTCCATTCTTCCAGAAGCACATTTGTGAGGTCAGGCTCTGATGTTGGATGAGAAGGCTTGGCTCTCTGTCTCCACTCTAATTCATCCCAAATGTGTTCTATCGGGTTGAGGTCAGGACTCTGTTCGTGTCAGTCAAGTTCCTCCACCCCATGTCTTTATGGACCTTGCATTGTGCACTGGTGTGCAGTCATGTTGGAACAGTATGGGGCCATCCCCAAACTGTTCCCACAAAGTTGGGAGCAGGAAATTGTCCAAAATGTCTCAGTATGCTGACACCTTAAGAGTTCCCTTCACTGGAACTAAGGGGCCAAGCCCCAACCCTGAAAAACAACCCGGCACCATAATCCCCCCTCCGTCAAATGATTTGGACCAGGGCACAAAATAAGGTCCATAAAGACATGGATGAGTGAGTTTGGGGTGGAGGAATTTGACTGGCCTGCACAGAGTCCTGACCTCATCCCGGTAGCCTTTGGGATGAATTAGAGCAGAGATTGCGAGCCAGGCCTTCTCTTCCAACATCAGTGCCTGACCTCACATATGCTCTTCTGGAAGAATGGTCAAACATTCCACAGGCACTCCTAAACCTTGTGGGCAGCCTTCCCAGAAGAGTTGAAGCTGTTATAGCTGCAAAGGGTGGGCAAACTCAACATTGAACCCTACAGACTAAGACTGGGATGCCTTTAAAGTTCATGTGCGTGTAAAGGCAGGCATCCTAATACTATATATATTTTGGTAATATAGTGTATATCACCAGTCTATTGGACAGCAACTGCATTCTAAAAATAGTATATGACTATAAAAAGAATAGATCTATCCCACGCTGTGATTTTTTTTTCATGCCTAGAGTTTAGATGTAAAATTCACTATATGTATAATCCCCATGCTGTATGTCTTTACCTACTTGCCCTTTTTAAAACCGCAGGCTGCCTGTACTGCGATATTTGCCTATTTGTTGATTGTGCGCTATGTGTATACTATTCTAGCTATGTATTCCTTGTTAACCCTGTACCTATGGCCCTTCACAGAGAGAGACAAGTTTTGTTGCTTTGTGTATTTTTTCTATGATTTGCAATAAAGATTTATTAAACAAAACAGCAGGCTGGTGGTCATGGTATTCTGTTACTTAGGTGCTCTCTTTACTTGTAGTGTGTGCATGCCAGGAGCTCACATAATACCGGGTTTTGCACTGTCATTAGACAGCACAGATCACAGACAAAATGCACAGAGCCAAACAGAGTGGTTCTGTGCCTTGTGATCTCAGTGATAGCCAATTACAGCGAGTACAAATGTAAACACCGCTAGTGTTTACATTTGTGAGACTTTTCCCGATCTGATGGAGGAAGGCAAAGAAAGACAATTTTATGAATGAAGGCAGCAGTAGATATGAATAATTTTAATGTGGGATCTTTTTTAACTTTCATTAACCAGCCTCCTCCCCCATACATCTCAATTCCATCTGCAGTGACTTTATATTATCCAGTTGAAGAGCTCGGCAGCACCATATGCTAGGCATTAACCACTTCAGCTCTGAAAGGTTTACCCCACCCTTCCTGACTAGGCCATTTTTTGCAATACGGGACTGCGTTACTTTAACTGATGATTGCACGGTCGTACGGCACTTTACCCAAATAAAAGTTATTTTATTCCCACAAATAGAGCTTTCTTTTGGTGGCATTTGATCACCTCTGAGCTATAAACAAAAATGCAATTTTTTACATTCAGCTATAAAACATGTCCAATAAAATAATGGAAATAAAATCTAATTTCTTCAAAAATTTAGGCCAATGTGTATTCTGCTATATATTTTTGGTAAAAAAAATCCCAATAAGCGTATATTGATTAATTTGCGCAAAAGTTATAGTGTGTACAAACTGTGGGATATTTTTATTGAATTTTTATTTATTTTTATTTTTTTACTGGTAATGGCGGCGATCTGCGACTTATAGTGGGTCTGCGTCATTGCGGAGGACAAATCGCACACTAGTGACACTTTTGACATTTTTTGGGGAATTAGTGACACTAATACAATGATCAGTGACCGGAAGTGTCAGATCACGTAAAAGGTACAGGATCTGGCACAGAGTGGCCACGCTGCCACAGTGCATGTGCATTGGACGGTCACCAAGTGGTTAAGGACCCATGAGGAGTACAAAAATCTCAATACAAAGAGTGTTGACGCGTTTCAGCCTGGGTGATCTTTAGCGGCTGTATATTAACTCCTTCACCTTCCTTACACCTATCATAGGTGTATTTTAAATGATAGAGACAGAATATCAACCAAAAATTCTGTCTCTCACAGACTGGCTACAATATGTGCTCATGTGATACACAGATTAGTCCTGTCAATTGGTAGTAAACTCACTTTTTCATCTTTTACCTACAGGTAAGCCTATAATAAGGCTTACATGTAGGTACTGAATATCTCCTAAACCTGCACCATTTAGGAGATATTCAGAGTACATGCAGCCGATGACGTCACCAGTGAATGCACTCTGAAGATTCAGCATACCGCACCAGAGCTTGCTGTAACCGGCGCCTACTGTACCTATGCGCAGAAGTGGCGTCATCGCGCCCCCGGCCACTCATGTAGCCGGAGGCCACGAACCCAGAAGGAAGACTGGGTGAAGATGGAAGCCCTCTTAGTGGTGACAGCATAATGCTGGAGAGCTTCGTTTTAAGGTAAGTGTCTCATAATGTGCTAGTATGCGATGCATACTAGCACATTATGACATTGCCTTGCAGGGTATTTTTTGTTCTTTAAAGCAGAGGTCCGCCTAATACTAAAACAATTAAAAGTCAGCAGCTACACATACTGTAACTGCTGACTTTTAATAATGGGACACTTACCTGTCCTGGAGTCCAGTGATGTCGGCACCCGCCGCCGATATTCAGATCGGGGGTCAGATGCAGCCACGTCCATTGCAGGTAAGGGAACCCAGCAGTGTAGCATTACAGCTTCACGCCGGGTGCCCTACTGCACGAGGCTCAGCTACTGGCCCGGCGCCCAGTAGTAGAGCGAGAAGGGAGCCCGGGCTCCTGACTCAGCAGCCGCGGCCGCCGGGCCGAGCTCCCGGATGTGTGGAATAGGACACCTGTCTAAAGACAGGTGTCCTTTTCCCCCTCCCCATTAAAGGTGCCAAATGTGACACCTGAGGGGGGGAGGAATCCAACCAGCGGAAGTTCCACCTTTGGGTGAAACTCCGCTTTAACTGAGGTTTACTACCGCTTTAACAAGGTGCTCCTAAAGACAACTCATTATGTGTATAAAACACACCTGTTCACAGAATCTCTTTCTTCCATTCAACCCTCACCATCATGGGCAACACCAAAGAGCTGTCAAAGGACGTCAGGGAGAAGATTGTAGACCTGCACAAGGCTGGGCTACAAGACCATCGGCGAGAAGCTTGGTGAGAAGGATACAACTGTTGGAGCGATTATTTGCAAATGGAAGAAATACAAAATAACCCTCAATCGCCCTCGGTCTGGAACTCCATGCAAGATTTCGCCTCATGGGGTAAGGATGATCATGAGAAAAGTGAGGGATCAGCCCGGAGCTGCATGGGAGGAGCTTGTGAATGATCTCAAGGCAGTTGGGACCGCAGTCACCAAACAAACCACTGTAACAAAATACGCGTCTGTGGATTGAATTCCTGCAGCCCCACAAGGTCCCCCTCCTCAAGAAGGCACATGTACAGCCAGTCTGAAATTTGCCAATGAACATCTAAATGATTCTGAGAAAGGTTGGGAGAAAGTGCTGTGGTCAGATGAGATCAAAATTGGGCTCTTTGGCATTAACTCGACTCGCCGTGTTTGGAGGAAGAAAAATGCTGACTATAACCCTAAGAACACCATCCCTACAGTCACACACGGAGGTGGAAACATTATGCTTTAGGACTGTTTCTCTGCAGTATTGTAAAATCTTGGATGAGAACATTCTTCCCTCAGCCAGAACACTGAAGATGGGTCTTCCAGCATGACAATGACCTAAAATATACCACCAAGGCAACAAAGGAGTGGCTCAAGAAGAAGCACATAAAAATCATAGTTACATAGATAGTTAGTCATGTTGAAAAAAGACACAAGTCCTTCTAATTCAACCTAAAAAAAAAAAAAAATTATATATAACCATACAATCCCATATACACAATCCTTCACCCACAGTTGATCCAGAGGAAGGCAAAAAGAAACCCAGCAAAGCATGGATCCAATTTGATATAGCGGGGGAAAAAAATCCTTCCTGATGCCCAAGAGACAATCAGATTTTCCCTGGATCAACTTTACCTAAAAATGTTAGTGCCCAGTTATATTATTTACATTAAGGAAAGAATCCAGGCCTTTTTTAAAGCAATCTACCGTGCTGACCAAAACCACCTCTGGAGGGAGTCTATTCCACACTTTCACAGCTCTAACTGTAAAGTAACCTTTCCATATTTGGAGATGAAATCTTTTTTCCTCCAGACCTAAAGAGTGCCCCCTTGTCCTTTCTGATGACCTTAAAGTGAATAACTCAACACTAAGATCAATATATGGACCACTTATGTATGTTTACATGTTGATCATATCCCCCCTTAATCTCCTCTTCTCAAGAGAGAATAAATTCAGTTCCTCCAATCTTTACTCATAGCTGAGCTCCTCCATGCCTCTTATTAGTTTGGTTGCCCTTCTCTGCACTTTCTCCAGTTCCCCGATATCCTTTTTGAGAACTGGTGCCCAAAACTGAACTGCATATTCCAGATGAGGTCTTACTAATGATTTCTACAGGGGGGCAAAATGATGTCTCTATCTCTGGAGTCCATACCTCTCTTAATACAAGAAAGGATTTTGCTTGCTTTGGAACCCACAGCTTGGCATTGCATTCCATTATTAAGCTTATGATCTACCAAAACCCCTAGATCCATCTCCACTATGGATTCCCCCAGTTGTACTCCCCCTAGTATGTATGATGCATGCATATTCTTAGCCCTCAAATGCATAACTTTACATTTATCAACATTAAACCTCATTTGCCATATAGTCGCCCAATTAAACAGTGCATTGAGGTTGGCTTGTAAGTTGGAGACATCCTATAAGGACGTTATTCCACTGCATAGCTTGGTGTCATCTGAAAACATTGAAATTGCACTTTTAATCCCAGACCAGATATCATTTATAAATATATTGAAAAGTAAGGGTCCCAACACTGAACCTTGGGGTACACCACTGATAACCTTAGACCATTCAGAGTAAAGAGTAAGAACCACTACTCTCTGAATTCGGTCTTTTAGACAGTTTTCTATCTATTTACAAATTGATCTTTCCAAGCATGAAGACTTTTGCAAAATCCAAGTATACCACGTCCACCGCCACCCCCTCTGTCCAAGGTTTTACCTCCTCATAAAAAGAAATCAGGTTTGTTTGACAACTTCTGTCTTTCATGATTCCATGCTGTCTGTTGCTTAAACATTTTTTTCCAGCAAGAACTCCTCTATGTGGTCTTTTATTAAACTCTCTGGTATCTTCCCAGCTATAGAAGTTAAACTAACAGTTCTATAGTTACTTGGTAAAGACTTTGATCCCTTTTTTTTTTTTTGTTTACAAGATTTTATTAGAGGGTAATTGTACAAAAACAAGCTGTCAAGAAATACAAATTTGTGAGAAAATATAGCTGTATATCTTATGAAACATTCTTTTACATAAAAAAGGGAAATTATCACACTTGAGTAATATTACAATCATAAAATTGTAGAGTATGTGTGGTGGAGGGTCCCAATATCATTGTTGTAGGAAGGGTCAGAAGAAATGTTTGTACTATTGAGTATTAGGTACTTGTATTGGAAAATGTGTTATCCCAGAGCGACCATTTTTCTTCAAATAGGTGTATGCTGTCCAGTACTGAGTGATATAAACGTTCTATTAGTCTGACAGTGTTCATTCTATTCAGTACTTGACGCCAAGAGACATTCTGTGATCGCCAGTTGCAGGCTATCATCCATTGAACAGCACTGCAGAGTGTGTGAATGAGCCTGGAGCAATATTTAGATAGTTCTGGGATGCTTTGATAGAGAACACAGATATGAGGAGTGAGTGTGATCTGTTTCTTGGTTAATTTAAAACATTTCTGGGAAACATTGGGATAGAACCTGTGGATTCTATCTGGTGTCATATACCAGCGTATAAGTAATTTGGTTGGTGTGTCTTTGAAAGCTGTGGATCTATTGCATTTTCGCATGTTGTCGAATCTGAGATTCCATTCTTTAACTGAGACTAAACAATTCAGGTCAGACTCCCACTTCTCCATGGCTTGTGTTTTGAAGGGTTGGGATATGGAGGTTAGATGTTTATATAGAAGTGAGATAAGACCTTTACCACTTGGTGCATTGATACAGATATTTTCGAAGGTTGTGAAAGGGGGGTTGAGTGTGAGGGAGCAGGAATTGGAGAAATATTCCCTAATTAGATTATATTGAGATTCGTGGCAGGGGGATAAGTCATATTTTTCTGCAAGGTTACTGAAGGATAGGAAGGTGTTGTTTTCTGTAAAGGCTTTTAAGGTAAGAAGATTGAGACGTTCCCAGGGTTGATGTGTGGGGTTGTGATTTTTGAGGATATTGGAATTCGTGTCACCCAAGAAGGAGAATAGTGGGGGAGTTGGGGAGATCAGTTTATAGATATCCTTATATTTAAGCCAAAGTTGGAGCAACTGTGAAATTATCGAATTGCGTTTGTAAAATTGCTTAGTTTTTGTCTTGGGTGACCAAATAGCCCCTTGAATATAGTGTGGGGAGATGGAGTTAGTCTCAAATAAAAGCCAGGGAATATTAGTATTGTGTTCGAACCATTGGGCTATGTGTGTCATTCTCGTAGCAATATAATATAACCAGATGTTTGGCAATCCTGTGCCACCTTCCTGTTGAGGTCTATAGAGTAAGTTCAGATTACATCTGGGTTTTTTGCCTGCCCAGATGAATTTGTTAATATCCTTTTGAATAGATAAGATTTTGTATTTTGGGATGTTTATTAGTATAGCCCGAAAGTGGTATAGGATCTTGGGTAGAATAATCATTTTGACCGCACATAGTTTACCCAAAAAGGAAATATGGAAAGATGCCCATGTTTTCAACATATTTCTAATTTGAGAGAAAAGAGGTGGAAAATTATCTTGATATAATGATTGGAAATGGGAAGAGATCTGGATGCCCAGGTATCTGATAGAGTGGGTACACCATGTGAAATTATATTTAGATTTTATTTGAAGAAATGTATCGGGAGGTAGGTTAATGGGTAGGAATGAACATTTGGACTGATTAATACCGAGGCCGGAGATTAGGTGAAAGAGATGTAGTTCATTGAATAGATGGGGAAGTGACATTAGGGGTTTTGATAACGTGAGGATGGCGTCATCAGCATATAGGCATATCTTATATTCTTTTTGGGTTTTAGTGTAACCAGCGATGTTGGAATTGTTTCTGATTGCGCATGCCAAAGGCTCTAAAGCTAGAGCAAAAATCAAGGGGGAAAGGGGGCATCCTTGCCTAGTCCCTTTTGTTAGATTGAAAAATTCAGAATTGACCCCAGGTATTTTAATCCTGGTTTGTGGATTTTTGTATAATGCTTTGAAGCCATAGATGAATTCATTAGATATACCAAATCTATCCATAACCAAGTCTAAGTATGACCAGTTGACACTGTCGAACGCCTTGTTTATGTCGAGGCTGAGAAGGCTGAGAGGGTTAGAAAAGTTATTTGAGTCCTGAACAATGTTTGTGACCAGTCTGATATTATCAGTTATTAATCTATTGGGCATAAACCCTGTTTGGTCGTAATGTATGATTTGATCCCTTTTTTAATATGGGCATCACACTGGCCCTACGCCAATCCAGTGGTACTATTCCAGTCATTAAGGAGTCCCTAAATATTAGATACAATAGTTTGGCCATGGAGTGGCCTAGCCAGTCTCCAGACCTTAATCCTATTGAAAATTTATGGAGGGAGCTGAAACTTCGAGTTGTCAAGCAACAGCCAAGAAACCTTAAGGATTTAGAGAAGATCTGTAAAAAAGAGCGAAATAAAATCCCTCCTGAGATGTGTGCAAACCTGCATGGTAACCGACTACAAGAAATGTCTTACCTTTGTGCGCTTGCCAACAAGGGTTTCTCCACCAAGTACTAAGTCATGTTTTGCTTGGGGATCAAATACTTATTTTACTCCTTCAACTGTAACTTAAATGTATAACATTTGTATTATGTGTTATTTTCTGGATTTTTGGTTGATATTCTGTCTCTAACATTTAAAATACACCTATGATAAAAAAATTGTAGACCCTTCATTTCTTTGTAAGTGGGAAAACTTACAAAATCTGCAGGGGACCAAATAATTATTTTCCCCGCTGTATACAGGCCAGTACTTAAGAGGATAAACTAGTTGACACACATCTGACTGCACTTGGCCAAGATGTCCAACAAAAGAAAAATAATGACAAAAAGAAACAAGATTCACAAACCTCAGCCGAAATGTCATCATTCTGCGGAAATCAATTTCGGGTATTCCAAAGGCTCCTGGGCTGATGACACAGAGATGTATTGCAGAGACAAAGTGTAGAAGAAGGTGAAAATATCGGCCAAATCTGCTGACCTTCCACCGGCATGAAATGTCAAGGAACTTTAATAAGAGTAGGATGCTTTCCTAGCAGGAACAACGTGACACCACAGAGGTCTCCAAAGACATAATAGACTTGTTAGCCCGCTGATGTATGGGACATATCAGTAATGTGCAATAGGAGAAAAAAGAAACAAAGAAAATGTGAAGCTTAAAGAGAAAACAAACACCATAAAGAGCTGTCATCTACTTTTTTTAGGTACCTTCCATAGAAATAAATCACTGCTATGATAAAAAAAATATTTGACGTGTTTTTTAAGTAGATTTATTTTTTTCCAAAATATTAATTCATTTATTAATTTTACAAACAGGTGAACACAGAAATGCAAATAAAGGCGCACATCCAGAGTAGTGACTGACAAATTGTGTCCACCAAAAAAAGAGTGTTCTAAAGAGTTGGGCCCCGCCAGGTCCAACAGAACCCAAGCAACAGTCAAATAGTCACAACATTATCCAATAATAGAAAGAAAAGCAAAAGACAAGAAGGAAAGAGAAGAACATTGAGCTGCCTGGTCATCACATTTCTTGTATCAAACAACAAACTGTTAGATCTCAATTGTGCAAATTACAGGACTTCAATCCCGAGGTTATCAGCAGGAGAAATTATTATCACTATTATTATGGATTTATATAGAGCCAACAGTTTACGCATCACTTTACAATATAAAAGGGGAACAATGCAGGTACAATACAATAGTATACAAAAGGATTAAAGAGGAGTTCCACTCGTTTTTGGATTTATTAACCACTTGCCGACGGCTGATCGGCATTTGACGGCGACAAAGTGGCGCTGTAACGCGAATCACCGTCATACGACGGCGGCCGCGAACTCGCGCCGTGTGCGCGCCCCCTAGGCGCGGGCGCTGCAACGGCATTTGTTACAGGGGCTTTCAATCTACAGGGCCAGGCCAATGATTTTTGGCCTGGCTCTGTAGATCGCCCCTGCCAATGAAATGTTCCCCTGCCTCTGTAAATGTAAACAGAGGCAGGGGAAGTTCACTCCTCTTCCTCCCTGAAGTCCTTTTCGACATCAGAGAGGAAGAAGAAGCCTCTAAAAACGTGAGTGCACCAACACTACACTGACACCAGGTCACATAGGCACATTTAACCCCTTGATCGCCCCCTGATCGCCCCCCAGTTAACCCTTTCACTACCTGTCACCCCCCTGTCACAGTATCTGATTTTTAGCGATCGCTGTACTTGTGACCCTTGTGACACTAATCA
>BLSH010041444.1:726884-742935 GCA_018402905.1 Glandirana rugosa | reverse complement strand
CCCCCCCCCCCCGGAAGCCGCTGTGCATTCTGGCATGTTATGCATGTCACTACAGTCCCTGGGCAGCACCATAGCTGCTCCCCACCCCCATGTGGAGGGCGTTGTGCAGGATGCATCCTGGCATGTCATGGGACATGGAGATCAGAGGCTGGACGGCACATCCCCGCCCCAACCGAAGTTGGTGCGGTGACATTTGATTGCCGCTGATAAGGCTGGGCAGGGAAAAGGGTTTGAAGTCAGGGGTGGATCTAAGGGGGGCAGCAAAATGAGGTTTCACCTAGGGTGTCAAAAATCCTTGCACCAGCCCTGACTTTAGAACAAAACAAAGCCAGCAGAAGATTGAACTGAACTTCATTAACTGGACCCTTCTTATTGCAGTTACCATTCTCATGTGACCAAAAGGCCAAAGTTAAGTCTCTTAAGGAACTCTTTGAATTAGATCAGGAGAATTGAGTTAAACAATGGTTATTGGTTAATGATATCTGTGTTGTACCAAATTTGAATCTTTAATAGAACAATTATATTTGTCCTCAGACTTTATTGAGCAGTATCAATATATTTGATAGTTCATTCATCTAAATTGCTGCATTAATAAAGTGAAATTTTCTACATTATCATCACTCATTGTTCTCATTTACATCTTGGGTTATTATATCATTCCTTGGACTATCAAATATCTGATTGCGCTCTATTAAAGGTATAGCAACTATACTTTTGCACTTATTCTGTTTACTGATAGTGTCAAAGTGTGCATCTGAAATGTTATGATGATATCTTTTATGTTCAAATGAGTTATCTACTGTTGCTTTAAATAACAAATATAAACAGCTATAGCTCTAGATATTCTAAGTAAATTCTTTAGCACTGAATCCAAGTGTGGTCTCTATTACTATTACAGTGTTAAGACATATAACATTGCATAGAAATTAGTGAACCCAGAATGTCAGGGGTGGTGGAGGACTCTAGAAATGGGGAGGACCAAGGGGGAATTGATTTTTCATGCGACCCTCAAGAGGGCAGCGCTACACTTACTTATGGTAATTAACCCCTTGCCACCCAGGCTAATTCTGACAATTCTCTGCTACATGTAAAAATCATATTTTTTTTCGCTAGAAAATTACTCAGAAGCCACAAACATTATATATATATTGTTTTTAGCAGACACCCTAAGGAATAAAATGGTGGTTGTTGCAACTTTTTATGTCACACTGTATTTGCGCAGTGAAAATCAAATACATACTGTAACTTGTGAATATGTAACCTGTGTGCATGGATCTGATACTAGCCAGTGCCTCACCAGCTACTGACCTCACCGCACATCCCTGAGTTGAGCATCACTCTCCATCCAGCATCCAGGCTCTAAAAGAGGTCGTTCTTGAAGAATGGAAAAAGATAGATGTTGCAATATGTTGCCAACTTGTATATTCCATGCCTAGAAGACTTGGTGCTGTCCTAACAAATCACGGAGTTCATACAAAATACTAGATGTTGACATTATAGCAAACCGCGCTCATAAATCAATAGCAATTCAATCAAATATATCAAGGATGGTACACAAATAACTAATAAAAGGGCAAAGTTCATAAAGTCCATAAAGTGCTGTGTGCTCAGAAAGGTTTAGGTGATATATAGAGTGCACAATGCCACTGGATCATGCATGGTCCATATAAAGAGTTCCAGGATTTTCTTCTGTAACAAATCCCTCCACCAGACCCTGGAGTCACTATTGATTTATGAGTGCGGTTTGCTATATTGTCAGCTGTTTATAAGATCATTCTGTTATACCAGCAGCTCATAGTCTCAACTGTACCCATAGCACAGGTAAAAATTGGTCGCTGAGTTCAGCCCCAGTTTGGTTTACATTTTCAAAATACTAGATGTAGTAGTTTTTGTTGTGGGTGTATTCATTATTGCATCAACTAATTTGAGTAAAACTGAAGATTTTGTCATCTAAGTTATATTATTAACCTTACTTTCATGTAATGAGCTAAACAAGTGTTCTATAAAGCTCAGTTTTGTCAAAATTTTGGAAATTGTTCTTGTGTTCATTGAGCTATTGATTAAACTCTTACTTTTCAAAAGGGGTGTACTAATTTATGCTGAGCACTGTACATGCTGAGCATATATTAAGAATGCTAGTAGTTTTTTTCCCATGGTTATAGAGTTGTCACATATTTGTATGCACTTTAACACATGAACCCTTAGATGTGTTGTTATTTGCTTCATTATTGTGTTGCGTAACACTTTTTCTATTTGACATTTTTTAGGGGTGTGGGAATAACTCATGACAGTGTAAGCAGCAACTTTATATGTTGAAAATATTTTTTTTGTTTGTTATTTTCACATTATCATTACAGTAGTAGTTTAGCACTAACAGAGGATTGCACAGAGAATACCCTTTGACTATTTTTTCCCACTGTAAAGTCAACCTGAACTGAAAAAGTGAAGAGCTGCCATCTACTGGGAACATCTATAACGTTTATGTACTCAAAATGATACTAAAGTCTCGTTTTTTTTCTTTAAAAATAACAAACATGTTATACTTTCTGCTCTAAGCAGTAGTTTTGAACAGAGCAGCCCAGATCCTCCTCTTCTTGGGTCTCTCTCTGGCTCTCCTGGCCCCTCCCTCCTGTTGAGTGCCCCCACAGCAAGCAGCCTGCTATGGGGGCACCCAAGCCGAGCCACAGCTCCATGTGTCCATTCAGACACAGAGTCGTGGTTCCGCCCCATTTCTCGCCTCATTGGCTAACTGATTTTGATTGACCGCAGGGGGAGCCAATGGCGCCGCTGCTGTGTCTCCTCCAATCAGGAGGGAGAGTTCCAGACAGCCGAGGCACTCGTGCAACAACGCTGGATCGGGATGGGCTCAGGTAAGTATTATGAGGGCTGAGGGGGGCTGCTGCACACAGATGGCTGTTTACTTGTTTGTCTTAATGCATAGAATGCATTAAGATTAAAAAAAAACCTTCTGCCTTTACAACCACTTTAAGTAGTAGTTATTTGGGGTGAAATCGCGCCCAGAATTAATCTAACATGAATCTGTTGCACTGCTGCTGTGTTAGCTGAGAAACACTCTGCCTAAAAAAGTGTGTCTAAAAACCAGCGCTGTGAAGGAATGTATGTATCTATTATGCAATAAAAAACTATCTATCAATACCACATAAATGTAACCGTGCTCCTGCAACAATGTATCTTCCCCAACTACAAACAGGATATACAAGTGTAAATGGTTATATCAAGCCGAACAAACTGTGAAACATTCTAAACAATATAATGAAAGGACTACAAGAAAGCTGAACAGGATAGGGGAACGCATAAACAAAATTTAAGCAGAACTCCAGGATTTGCAAAAAATCTCCCATTAATACACCCCCTACACAAAACACTAAATAGTTATTACATTTGTGAAATTCCTTACCATTGAAGAGAAAAGTCCAATTGAATTTTCAGGAACTCAGCTCTGTAATTCAAAAAATGCATCATGTATTCTGCCAAAGAGGAGCTGTTAGAACAGTGATTGCATCATATCCTCTTCTCTCTCTACATTGTAATCAAACTACATTTCCCCTGAATCTTTGTAAATTGCAATGAATGTGGGAGGTACACTAAGCCTGTACATGTTAAATGTGAACAAGCCCACTTCAACATAAATCACACCCTCATTCTGCAGCCAGCCATGCTACTCAGTAACTGTCACGTACCTGGTGGATGAGTCTGACTTATGCAGTGGGTAACCTCCCTTACGACCCTGACTCGGGAACCCCTGGTAGAGTAGTCAGGTGGCTCGGGAGTACAGGATGGCACGAGGGTCGAACTGGGTCACTGGTGATGGTAGAAGTGCGTTGGTGCACTCGTGCACTTGAAGAATGGTCGTACAGGCTGGGTCATGAAACAGGCTGGCGGTGCGGTACAAGAGGAGCAGGCAGATGGATGGTCGGGTTCAGGCAGGGTCGATAACAGGCGGCCAGGCAAGGTACAGAAGGGCTAGGCAAGAGAGTGGTCGTAGGCAGTCCAGGGGTCGGTGCAGGCAGAAATCAGCAAAGTCAGGCAAGCCAGGTCACAGGAACAGAGAATCAGATACAGGTTCAGGGGCGTTGCTAGGGGGTGGCTATTGGGGCTATAGCCCCGAGTCTGGAGCCCATAGCCCCAAGTCTCTTACTGGGTGGGTGCAGTTCTGCAATTTACAGGTATGTTCTGGTCTGGAATGCAGTAGGCAGCTGCAGACTGAGTCATGGTAGAGCTGGCTCTGGCTCTGCCCTCGCCTCTATCTGACTCTACTCCTGGCCGCTGGTTGCTAGAGCCACCTAGTGTCTAGTAACCAGTAACATCATGGCCGCGACTCCCTCCCTGCCCAAAGCTGAGGAGGGTTCCACTTCCTCCTCCTCTGTGCTAGTGCTCATGGGGTCTAAAGAGTTGAGCTCAGCCCCCTTGTTATGGTCCTGGACTGGAGTGTGTATAGGGAGGTTCTCTGGGGACCCTGAAGTATGGGGAGGCTCCGTGGGGACCCTGATGTAAGTGGGGCTCTCTGGGGACCCTAATGTATGGAGAGGCTCTCTATAGATCCTGATATATGGGGAGGCTCTCTGTAGACTTTGATGTTAGGGAGAGGCTCGCTGGGGACCCTGATGTATGGGGAACACTCTGGGGACCCTGATGTGGGGGGGCTCTCTGGGGACCCTGATGTAAGGAAAGGGCTCTCTGGGGACCCTGATGTATGGGGAGGCTCTCAGGGGTCCCTGATGTTTAGGGGGCTCTCTGGGGACCCTGATGTATGGGGAGGCTCTCTGGGGACCCTGATGTATAGGGGGGCTCTCTGGGGACCCTGATGAAAGGGGGCACTCTGTGGATCCTGATGTAAGGAAGAGGCTCTCTGTGGACCCTGATGCAAGAAAGGGGCTCTCTGGGGACCCTGATGCAAGGAAGGGTCTCTCTGGGGACCCTGATGTAAGGTAGGGGCTCTCTAGGGACCCTAATGTAAGGAGGGGGCTCTCTGGGGACCCTGATGTAAGGGGGGCTCTCTGGGGACCCTGATGTAAGGGGGGATCTCTGGGGACCCTGATGTAAATGGGGGGCTCTCTGGGGACCCTGATGTAAGTGGGGGGGCTCTGGGGACCCTGATGAAATGGGGATCCGCACTCAGAAATGTAACAATATTTATATATATATATATATATATATATACACACACACACACACACACGTATACTATTATATACATGTGTACGCCCGCTCAAGCGTATGACTTTATTTACTTCCCTGCTATGGGCTCTAGCCCCAGATCTTTTGTAGACCTAGCAACGCCCCTGTACAGGTTGTTCAGGAATACACACTACATGCTGTAGATCAGACAGCACTTGCTGCAGGGCGTGCAGGTTTGAAATAGAGCCATTTGGCGCCGTTTCCGGCTCGCCCGTGCACGCGTGCGAACGCGCATTAGCAGCTAAAAAGTTCCATTTTAGCAGGATTTCCTCTAACAATACCCCCCCAAGGGGCAGCCTCCGGATGCCCAGCCGGGCCTTCAGGTCCGGGTGATTCCTCCAAAAGGACCTAACATGTTCCTTGGCATGGATGTGTTCTTCTGGTACCCAAGAATTCTCTTCTGGTCCATACCCCTTCCACTTAATGAAGAACTGTGTCACACCCCGTCTCACTCTGCAATCAAGGATTGCCTCGATCTCAAATTCCTCTTCACCATTTATAATGACTGGCTTCGGAGGGGTCGTTCTCCTTACCGGGAATTGGTCCTGGGTTACTGGTTTTAACAGGGCTACATGAAATACTGGGTGTACCCAAAGAGAGGAAGGAAGGCTCAGCTCATACGCCACCCTGTTGATTTTTCTGTTGACCGGGAAGGGGCCAATGAATTTAGGTCCCAGTTTCTTTGAGGGGCAGGCGAGCTTCAAGTTTTTGGTGGCCAGCCAGACTTGGTCGCCCGGTTGCAGATCCAGTTCCCCTCGTCTTCCTCTGTCGAACATTTGCTTATTGTATTCCTGTGACCGGGATAATGTCTCTCGCAAGAGTTTGGTGTTTTCCACCAAGAAGGTGGCCATGTCTTGAGCAGCGGGTACTGCACTTTCGGGTACCAGGTCAGGCAGAAAGGAGGGGTGGTAGCCGAGATTCGCCCAAAACGGTGACTGGTTTGTGGCTGGGTGGACAGCGTTGTTGTAGGCGAACTCGGCTACCGGCAGTAGGGAGGCCTAGTCATCCTGAGAGAACGAGGAATAGCACCTGAGATATTGCTCAAATGTCTGATTCGTTCTCTCCGTCTGGCCATTGGTCCGAGGGTGATAAGCAGAGGAGAGTGCCAGTTCAATCACCAGTAACGAGTAGAGGGCTTTCCAGACCCAAGAGGTGAACTGCACCCCCCAATCTGACACAATGTTAGCCGGGATTCCGTGGAGGCGGATGACCTCCCTGATAAATGTTTGTGCTGTTTGGATGGCCGTAGTCATGCCCCTCATGGGAATGAAGTGGGCCATCTTGGTCAGACAATCCACTATTACAAGGATGGTGGAGAATCCAGCTGATGGACGTAACTCCACGATAAAGTCCATGGACACATGTGACCAGGGGTGATCAGGAACTGGCAATGGTATTAACAGCCCCCAGGCCTTGGTCCAGTCGACCTTGTTGCGGGCACAGGTGGGACAGGCCTTAACGTATTCCCGGCAGTCATTGTACACCCGAGGCCACCAGAAGGAGCGTGCCAGGAGCTTCGTAGTTTTGCACCCCCCGAAATGGCCTGCCAACTTATGTTCGTGGCACAATTCCAGGACTGCCAGACGTTGTCCTTCCGGGACAAAGATTCTTACACCCAGCCTCCGTCATGTTGGGTCAGCCTGGGGTCCTGAGGGCTGATGGACCCGGCAACAGACCGCCTGATTTGCGAGAGGAGGTCCTCTTGCGTCAATAAGAAACTCTGGGATGGGAGGATGGTATCTGGTAGAGTCGACTCCCCTGTCTTATGGAACATCCGGGATAAGGCATCCGGTTTCACATTTTTTAACCCAGGCCTGTATGTTATATGGAGTTGAAACCGGGAAAAGAAGAGGGCCCAGCGGGCCTGGCGGTGCTTCAGTCTCTTAGCTGTCCGCAGATATTCCAGGTTCTTGTGATCAGCGAACACCAGAACTGGATGTGCAGCTCCCTCCAGAAAATACCGCCATTCATGTAGGGCGGATTTTATGGCAAGTAATTCTCTGTCTCCCACATCATAATTTCTTTCTGGGTGAGTTAATTTCTGGGAAAAGAAGGCGATGGGGTGAAGAGTAGCCTTAGGCCCTTGTCTCTGAGAGAGTACAGCTCCCACCGCCGTTTCGGATGCATCCACTTCCAGAGTGTAAGGCAGAGTGGGGTCTGGATGCTTGAGGACTGGTGCCAAGGTGAAAAGCTTCTTCAGCTGTTGAAAGGCCGCTTGGGCTTCCGTGGTCCACAGGAAGCGTGTACTCTGCTTGGTGAGTTGAGTGATGGGGGCGATAACGGCAGAGAACCCCTTAATAAACTTCCTATAAAAGTTGGCAAAGCCAACAAAGTGTTGCACCCCTTTCCTGTCAGTAGGCGATGGCCACTCCACAATAGTACAGACCTTCTGGGGGTCCATGGTTATACCGGAGGTGGAGAGGATGAAGCCTAGGAAAGAGATGCTAGAGCATTCAAAAGTGCACTTCTCAGCCTTGGTGTGAAGTCCATGCTGGCACAGGCGGCTCAGTACACTCTTGACATGGCTGCGGTGCTCCTCCAGGGATGAGGAAAATAATAAAATGTCGTCCAGGTAGACCACTACGAATATGTCTAGGAAGTCACAGAAAATGTCGTTGACCAGATGTTGGAACGTGGCCGGAGCGTTACACAGGACGAACGGCATGACCATATTCATAGTGGCCAAATCGGGTTCGGAAGGCCATCTTCCACTCATCCCCCTCTCGGATATGGAGGAGGTCTAGCTTTGAGAACACCTTGGCCGAACCGAGTCTCTGGAATCAGGGACCAGGGGCAAGGGATATCGGTTCTTAACTGTGATTTCATTGAGGTTCTGGTAGTCGATACATGATCGATCTTAACGACCCGATCCATCAACGAATTCAAGGTCGGGGGAACCCCTACGTGGGCAAGCTCATCCTTGAGGTACTTGGACAGGCCCAACCGGAACTAGAAACTGAGAGCTGCGGGGTGCCAGGTGGTGTCGGCGATCCAGCACCAGAATTCGGCCACATAATCTTCCACCGGGCGGCAGCCCTGCTTGAGCGCATGGAGCATTGCTTCGGCTGTGGCGGTCTGGTGCGGGTCATCATACAGACGTGCCATAGCCCGGAAGAAGCCTGCTATGGTGGTGGTATCCGGGGACTTCTCCTCAAGTACTCGGTGAACCCAGGCCTGGGGCCCATCCTGAAGGAGTGAGATGGCCAGTCCAACCTTGGTGTCTTCTCGGGAGAAGGTGCTGGGTTGGAGGGCGAAATACAATTTGCATGCGCTCCAAAACGCCCGACTTGCGGTCCCCTGCGAACCTTTCGGGTAGGGGTACATCAGGTTCTGTAGGCCGAGTGACGAGGGTGTGACCAAGAAGCTGGTTGGACCCCGATGCGGGTGATGCAGAGAGCTCTCGGAGTTGGCCTTCTAACTGCACGTAGCCATCTTGGAGAGCCTTCACTGCTTGAGTAAGGCTGGCTAGGTGCGTGCTAAGTTCATTCGTTGGGGAGGGCCCCTGCGCAGACTCAGGCATGGCTGTCTGATACTGTCACGTACCTGGTGGATGAGTCTGACTTATGCAGTGGGTAACCTCCCTTATGACCCTGACTCGGGAACCCCTGGTAGAGTAGACAGGTGGCTCGGGAATACAGGATGACACGAGGGTCGGACTGGGTCACTGGTGATGGTAGAAGTGCGTTGGTGCTCTCATGCACTTGAAGAATGGTCTACAGGCTGGGTCGTGAAACAGGCTTGCGGTGCGGTACAAGAGGAGCAGGTAGATGGATGGTCGGGTTCAGGCAGGGTCGATAACAGGCGGACAGGCAAGGTACAGAAGGGCTAGGCAAGAGAGTGGTCATAGGCAGTCCAGGGGTCGGTGCAAGCAGAAATCAGCAAAGTCAGGCAAGCCAGGTCAAAGGAACAGAGAATCAGATACAGGTTGTTCAGGAATACACACTACACGCTGTAGATCAGACAGCACTTGCTGCAGGGTTGAAATAGAGCTGTTTGGCGCCGTTTCCAGTGCCCGTGCGCTCGCGTGAACACGTTCGAACGCGCATTAGCGGCTAAAAAGTCCCATTTTAGCAGGATTTCCTCTAACTGTAACACACAGCAGGATAGGTAGGTTACAGTCTTATAACGCAAAGCATGTTTGTGCTCTCTCCCTCCAGCCACAACAGGAGATCAACATATTGCCCTTGCTTGCTTTATGGTGGGTATTGCTTG
Organism: Glandirana rugosa; assembly: GCA_018402905.1. Lineage (NCBI taxonomy): Eukaryota > Metazoa > Chordata > Amphibia > Anura > Ranidae > Glandirana > Glandirana rugosa. Next base: position 733,524 of record BLSH010041444.1, on the reverse strand, counting down.
CTGGTTCCCCGCCCAACCATCCCCAAGCATCAGTGTGACAGGAGCCGGTGCTAGAGGAAGCTTGCAGCTGCAGTAGAGAGCAGAATCGATGCTTCCTGTATTGCTCCTGTCACAGGCGGAGTACATTGATATCACTCTGCCGGTGACAGGAGCCGGCGCTATACAGGAAGCATTGGCTCTGCTTCCTCTAGCGCCGGCTCCGTTCTTCACACCGATGCTAGGAAGGAGATGGTGGGTCGGGAACCCGCGATCTGGGCTTGCTGACACACCATCCCAGAGCTGGAGGTGGCAGGCCACATCAGAAGGACAGCGGTCCTTCTGATCCAATAGTTTGTAGATGCTATAACGTTTGCGTCAACCAATTGTTATACGCTTATTGAGATTTTTTCTATGTAGCAGAATACATTTTGGCCTAATTGATGAAGAAATTTGATTTTTTTCAATTTTTTTATTGGATATGTTTTATAGCAGAAAGTAAAAAATATATACAGTATCTCACAAAAGTAAGTACACCCCTCACATTTTGGTAAATATTTTATTATATCTTTTCATGTGACAACAGTGAAGAAATGACACTTTGCTACAATGTAAAGTAGTGAGTGTACAGCTTGTATAATAGTGTAAATTTGCTGTCCCCTCAAAATAACTCAACACACAGCCATTAATGTCTAAACTGCTGGCAGCAAAGGGTCTTGGCAATCTTCTTATAGCCTAGGCCATCTTTATGTAGGGCAAGAATTTTTTTTCAGATCCTCAGAGAGTTCTTTGCCATGAGGTTCCATGGTGAACTTCCAGTGACCAGTATGAGAGAGTGAGAGCGATAACACCAAAATTAACACACCTGCTCCCCATTCACACCTGAGACCTTGTAACACTAACGAGTCACATGACACCAGGGAAGAAAAATGGCTAATTGGGCCCAATTTAAATTTAAGGGTGTACTCACTTTTGTTGCCAGTGGTTTAGACATTAATGTTTGTGTGCTGAGTTATTTTGAGGGGACAGAAAATTTACACTGTTAACCACTTCTCGACCAGCGCCGTAAATAGGCGGCGGTCGGGTTTGAGCGGCTCTCCCGGGACATAGCCTGCACCTGCAGGCTATATCCCGGTATAATTTTTTAGAGCTGGCAGTCGGCTATCCAGGGGTAACGACTGATCTGGCTCAGGAGCCGCTCGGTCGTTACCCCAGGGGGCGGGAGGGGACACCCCCCTCCCGCCGCCTTTCGCCGCTCTTCTCCAGCCTCCTGTCCCACCGGGAGACCGGAGCGACGATGTGGCGCGTCCGCCGGCTGGAAGGAGACCTGACAGAAGCCGTAATCGGCTCCGATCGGGTCTCCTTTGGCAAATTCCAGAAGCAACGTCACAACGTCACTTCCAGTTTACACGGCGGCTAACGGCGCCAATTTTAAAAAAGTGACAGTATTCAGAATCGCCATTTTTGGCGATCTGAATACTGTGAAGTGCAAAGGAGGGATGGGGGCCCTCCAAAAAGAGTACCTGTCACCATATATTACTATCACAGGGGATGTTTACATTCCTTGTGATAGCAATAAAAGTGATCAGATTTTTTTTTTAAAAGGAACAGTGCTAAAAATAAATAAATAAAAAAAAAAAAAAAAAAAAAGATTTAAATCGCCACCGTCCCCGCGAGCTCGCGCAGCAAAGAAAACACATACGTAAGTCGCGCCCACATATGAAAACGGTGTTCAAACCACACATGTGAGGTATCGCCGCGATCGCCAGAGTGTGTGCAGTAGACCTCCTCCTCTGTAACTCTAACTTGGTAACCGTTAAAAATTTTTAAAGCGTCGCCTATGGAACTTTTTAAATACCGGACTTTGTCGCCATTCCGCGAGTGCGCGCAATTTTCAACCATGTCATGTATGGTATCTATTTATTCGGCGTAACATCCTCTTTCACAATATGCAAAAAAATTGGGCTAACTTTACTGTTGTCTTATTTTTTAACTCAAAAAAGTAAAATTGTTCCACAAAAAATCGCGCTTGAAAGACCGCTGCGCAAATACCGTGTGTCAAAAAGTATTGCAACGATCGCCATTTTATTCTCTAGGGTGTTTGAAAAAAATATATATAATGTTTGGGGGTTCTAAGTAATTCTCTAGCAAAAAAAATGTTTTTAGCTTGTGACCAGCAAATGTAAAAAAGTGGCCCGGTAGGTAAGTGGTTATACAAGCTGTACACTCACTACTTTACATTGTAGCAAAGTGTCATTTCTTCAGTGTTGTCACATGAAAAGATAGAATAAAATATTTACAAAAATGTGAGGGGTATACTCATTTTTGTGAGATACTGTATATATATATATCCACTTCCCGACCACCGTATGCAGAATGATGGTTTAGTTATGCTGCCTGGGAGTTATATGACATCCTCAGGATATCATGCCCATGCATCACCACACTGGACCACCAGGGAGCCTGCCCAGGGACCACCAGGGATGTGCCCACACATGACCACTAGGGAGCCAACCAGGGACCACGAGGGAGCCGATCAGGACCACCAGGGAGACCACCCTAGATCCACTGGTAAGGGGCACAGTGCCAAATATGGATGGCACTCAGTGCCACCTTCAGATGCCAACCTAGACCACCAGGGAATGTGCCCCTATCAGTGCATCTGCCCACCAGTGCCACCTACCAGTGCCACCTATCAGTGTCCAGTGCTGTCTATGAGTGCCCATCAGTGCCGCTTATCAGTGTCCATCAGTGCTGCATATCAGTGCCAGTCAGTGCTGCCTATCAGAGCCGCCTATCAGTGCTCATCGTTGCTGCATAAAGTGCCTCATCATCAGTGCCCGTCAGTGCCACCTCGTCAGTGCCAATCAGTACTGCCTCATCAGTGCCTGTCAGTGTAGCCTCATCAGTGCCCATCAGTGATGGAGAAAAATTACTTATTTACAAAGTTTTGTGACGGGAACAGAGAATTTTTCTTTTGCAAAATTTTTGGTCTTTTTTATTTGAAGTGCAAAAAATAAAAACCGCAGGGGTGATCAAATACCACCAAAAGAAAGCTCTATTTGTGGGAACAAAATTATAAAAAATTTGTTTGGGTGCAGCGTCGCTCGACTGCGCAATTCTCATTCAAAGCGCAACAGCACTGAAAGCTGAAAATTGGTCTGGTGGGAAAGTGTTCTCAGTGCCTGGTATTGAAGTGGATATATATAGATATATATGTGTATATATATTTTTTAATTGTCTGTATTTTTTTGTTTATAGTGCAAACACCACCAAAAAAATCTCTATTTGTGGGGGGAAAAGGACTTAAACTTTATTTGCGTACAGCGGGGCACAATTTTGCAGTGCTCTATCGCAAAAATCTTCTGGATGTCATGTGGTTAATAAATATTTATTATGGGAAAAAAAGTCACAACACCACAATTTTTAGATGCTCTTTGTATTTTTTTCCCCCAAATTATTCGAGAAGTGACTGAAGTTCCTATTTAATAACTGGTGGATTGTGGTGGGGTTGTTCCTCTTTCTACCACTAGATGGCAGTACATGGGCGCACATTGGCTCTGAGCCCCATGTGATCGCTATGTCCCCGGACAGTCCTCCGTGTCTCTCTATCCTACATAGAGGGGTTATCAGGTCATCAGCTGTTCCCATAGGTGTGAGTGTGACCCCCCGCCCCGGGCCTAAATAGTACATTCCACATCCCTTCCATTATTCTGCCATCCCCGGCTTCCTATTGGTGCAGCTGGCAGGTGGCAGTGAGGTGGGCGGGGCCTGTGCGGAGCCCGCTGCCGTAGCCGGGAGCAGAGCCGGGAGAGGAGGACACAGGAAGCAATCCCGAGCTTCCTGTACTGGGAGCGGAGGAGGAGCTGGGCGGCTGTGCTGGGATGAGGAGGACTGGAGGCAGCCAGGACACTGCACTCTCTCTGCAGGTACCCCGACCACAGGCTGGGACTTGTAGTTCCCTAGGGGGAGCACTGACAGAGCTCTACACAGTGATGATGTAGAGGGGTGAGGTACAAGGGGTGGGTATGGAGTGGGCACAGCTCACCACCTTCCTCTCTGTAGTCACATGGATGGAAGGATCCTTTAGGCGTCTGCAACTTACAGCTGTGTTAACCACTTGGCTATTGGGCACTTTTACCCCCCTCCTGCCCAGGCCAATTTTCAGCTTTCAGCGCTGTCACACTTTGAATGACAATTGCGCTGTCATGCTACGCTGTACCCATGTTATAGTTTTATCGTTTTTTCTCACAAATAGAGCTTTATTTTGGTGGTATTTAATCACTACTGGGGTTTCTATTTTTTGCTAAACAAACAAACAAAAACCTCAAAATGTTGACAAAAAAACCTAAATATTATATTTTATATAGTTTTGTAAACAGGTAATTTTTCTTCTTCACCGATGTGCGCTGAAGAGGCGGCACTGATGATGAGGCACTGATTGATGGGCACCGATGATGAGGCACTGATTGATGGGCACTGATGATGAGGCCCTGATTGATGGGCACTGATGATGAGGCCCTGATTGATGGGCACTGATGATGAGGCATTGATGGGCACTGATGATGAGGCATTGATGGGCACTGATGGCGAGGCACTGATTGATGGGCACTGATGATGAGGCATTGATTGATGGGCACTGATGATGAGGCATTGATTGATGGGCACTGATGATGAGGCACTGATTGATCGGCACTGATGATGAGGCATTGATTGATCGGCACTGATGATGAGGCATTGATTGATGGGCACTGATTGATGGGCACTGATTTAAGAGCATTGATGATGAGGCACAGATTGATGGGCACTGATGATGAGGCACGGATTGATGGGCACTGATTGATGGGCACTGATGATGAGGCATTGATGGGCACTGATGATGAGGCACTGATTGATGGGCACTGATGATGCATTGATGGGCGGCACTGATGATGAGGCACTCATTGGTGGGCACTGATTGGTGGCACTGTTGGGACTGCACTGATAATCAGTGCTGATGTCCCTTTTACAGAAGCCGGTAATTGTCTTTATTCTTCTCTCCTGAGGAAAGAAAGGCTGATAACCGGCTTCTGTTTACATCCTGTGATCAGCTGTCATTGGTGTCATTGGCTGACAGCTGATCACGCAGTGAAGGGCCGCTGTGATTGGCCCTTTACCCCGATCTGTGAGCGTCTGAGCCCAAAGGACTCGGCGATCACAGAGCTCGCCGCCCGCATGATCACGGGAGGACGTCCAATGTACGGCGGCCACCTGGCAAAGAAAGCCTGCGATGTAGCCGTCTCTCAGCTATATTGCGGACGTGAAGGGGTTAAATCCAGAAGCGAACATTCCTTATATTGCAGTAGATAAAGTGCAAATGCCGCGCTAATGTCAGAAGTATTAAAGCTGCAACCACGAGTACACAATACAGGTAATGGACAGGTCTATAGAAATCAAAGGCTGCGCTACTAAATGATAGGGTCCAGGAAATGAATCCTAGACCAAGGTTATAAAAACACTAAACATAAAATGTATACCACAATCATAAATAACAGGTCAGTATTAGAGCAAAGCACATACAGCCCATGTAGGATTGCATGTATGCAGACATTTATACCTTGGACAGCCAATTATATAAAGTCCACTGATGGCAAAGACAAAATTTATAGTAGATTACTTTTATCAAATCCATTTTATTGGACGTTATCCCACTATGTGAGGCCATGCATGCTGGACAATCGGAGTCCCTTTTATGGTCGCAAGTGCTGTGTTCCCAGGAGCTGACAGGTGGAATCGTGCATCCCCCCCGCAGGGGACCCTGGCTGGGGTGATGGCCATAAGCGTTTAGCTTACATCTGGTAAGCCTGTCTTCTGTCCGGTGGTGGATATACTCATTGCCATCAGTGGACTTTATATAATTGGCTGTCCAAGGGATAAATGTCTGCATACATGCAATCCTACATGGGCTGTATGTGCTTTCCTCTAATACTGACCTGGTATTTATGATTGTGGTATACATTTTATAATTTGTGTTTAGTGTTTTTATAACCTTGGTGTAGAATTAATTTCCTGAACCCTATGATTTAGTAGCGCAGCCTTTGATTTCTTATATTGCAGCTTACCACTTCTTAGATGTGATTGCTGCATTTGTTTTTTTTTGTTTTTTTTCCTTTTTAAACTTTTTGTTTTATTTCACTTGGTCATCCAGCCGGTAAGTCTGTTGTTTTTCAACAGAACACACTCTCCTGAAGAGACGCAATATTCTCTGGCCTGTCTTCTTGGTGGTGCCATGACAGGTTGCTTGTTGCGCCATGTAAGAGAAGATGGCACCCCTGGCCTCGCTGTAAAATCCTCCGGTCCCCACGGTAGAAGAGAATGTACCGCGTTGTTCGTTGGACAGTACCGTGGTGGTTCTTCTGTCCGGTCTCTTATAACGCAGAGAAGTCCTCTCACACAAGACAACTTTTTGTTGTCTGAATGGCCGACCTACTGGTTCACTTTATTTTGTTTTTCAAATTTTTCCTTTTTTTTGTTTTTTTTTGTTTACGTCGTTAGTGTAGATTCTTCACCATTCGACGTTATATTCTTTAGTTTCCGACGCGATGATTTAGTATCCCAAGTCCTTTAATTAAGATGTGGTTCCAATATTTTTGTGATTTGTGTTTAATATTTTACATATGGTGTT
>BLSH010041444.1:701683-713024 GCA_018402905.1 Glandirana rugosa | reverse complement strand
ACCCCCCCCCCCACCTGTCACACTGACCCCCCCCCCCCACCTGCCACACTGACCCCCACCTGTCACACTGACCCCCACCGGTCACACTGACCCCCCCCTTCTTATCACACTGACCCCCTACCTGCCACACTGACCCCCCCCCACCTGTCACTCACATTGCCCAACCACCCATCACTCACACTGCCCTCCCACCTGTCACACTGCCCCCCACCTGTCACACATCCCCCATTATACTGCCCCGTCACACTGCCCCCCATGTCACAATAACCCCCATAATACTATGGTCAGGGGCCCTTCATGTTTTTTTGCACCGGGGCCCAAAGATTCTAGTTGCGCCTCTGGACTCAAGTGTCCTGCACAGAGCCTTGACCTCTATCCTACTAACGCCTTAAGTGTTCGGTAGGGTTGATGACCCTGATTGAATTGTCAAATGAGTTGGAACACTGATTGAAAGCCAAGACAATACCAATGCCTGACCTCACAAATGGTCTTTGGGCAAATTGGCACAAATTCCCACAGACACACTCCAAAATCTGGGGGAAATCAAGAACAAGGGAGGTTTTTCTAGCCACAGAAAGCCTCAACTCCATACAAATGGCCTTGCAAGCTCTTATACAGCTAAAAGTTTGTGGACACCTCAACATCATACCTAGATCAGTGGGTGGGGTGGTAGGTGGGTAGGGGTTAGGCTACTGTTGTGCTCTGCATGGAGACAGTGAAAGTTGTGGATGATGTGTTCCTGCACAAGGTTCTGAACGTTCTCCAATGCCTTTTAAGCATCTTCAGCACCACCCAACATACAGTGAAGCTTCTATGTGAATTCTCATTTCAGCCCACCCTTTTTTTTTTGCTCCTGGCCTCGGAAGTTAGAAATGTCCGCTGCACACCCCATCTTGATGCCTGTGTGTACAGCATTTGAATAAAATGTTGTTTTTTTTTTTATGCTGGTCTCCCTGGCTGTATATCTGTGTGGAATTTTCTTTTTTTTTTGCTTTGTTTTCCCACGCAGTTCTCACCCCCCCTTCTCCTCGTTAAACGCTCCATCATCTGGTTTGTGTCTTTCCTGACTATTCTGCAGGATGGGCAGAGATTTCCTGATCTCATGGGAAGCAATCTCCAAGTCTCGGATGAGGGGGAGCGAGAGATATTTCTTCTCATGCTTGATAAGGGGTGGTGGTGGGGGGGGGGGGGGTAGCGACTCCCATTTTAAAACAGATCACCCAGGGGCAGATCTAAGAGGCTGGGTGAGTTGGGTTCTCTGCAGCCAACAGACCCATGCCTTCCCTATGGTGTTGTCCACAGTGGTTCAAAGTTACAAGATCTTTATTCCTCCGTGTTTTGTACAATGAGTGTTGACATAAGTAGGTGAGTTTTAGATCAACAGACAGATTTTCTTAAGCAAGGTAGAGTATATGTAATCTCTCATACACAATGGTATCTAGACAGGTATGTATAGATAGTAGTATAGGGGAAAAGGAGAAAGCAGGTTAAAAAAAAAAAAAAAAAGATAAAAAATACTTGTGGATTTTTTTTTTTTTTAATTTCATTTGCATCAAAAGAAAATAAATTATGCACACCCATTTCTCATGAGTTAGCCAAAAGATGCAATACAAAGCACACATATTTGTATCCTAAATAATTTCAAAAACAATTGTTACCATTGCCGCCTTAACCACTTCAATACTGGGCACTTTCACCCCCTTTCTCCCCAGACCAATTTTCAGCTTTCAGCGCTGTCGCACTTTGAATGGCAATTGCGGGGTCATGCAACACTGTGCCCAAATGAAATTTTTATCATTTTTTTCACACAAATAGAGCTTTCTTTTGGTGGTAATTAATCACCTCTGGGTTTTTTTTTTTTCGGCGCTACAAATTAAAAAAGACCGAAAATTTTCAAAAACAATGCATTTTTCTTTGTTTCTGTTATAAAATTTTGCAAATAAGTAATTTTTCTTCATAAATGTTGACCAAAAATGACACTGCTACATTTCTTTGGTAAAAAAATAACCCAAATCGGGGTTTATTTGGTGTTGGCAGTGATGGCGGACAAACAGAAGTTTTTTGCACTGTGACAGATGTGACAGGGACATACAGATGTTTTGTGCATGCTGACAGATGTGATGGGGGACATACAGATGTTTTGTGCATGCTGACAGATGTGATGGGGGACATACAGATGTTTTGTGCATGCTGACAGATGTGATGGGGGACATACAGATGTTTTGGGGGGCTGTTTTATGGGGACACTGACATGTATGGGGACAGGGGTATCAGTGGTGCTTGGTGTACTGTGTGAGGGGCCATCTGTGAGAGCTCTCTGTATGAAATCATCTTCATACAGAGAGTTGTCACAGAGCTGCAGCTTCCCCCCCCGCACTGAGCTCTTCCTGAGCTCGGCGGGGGGGGGGGGGGGGGGAAGTGTCACAGAGACACGTGTCTCTGTTTACCCTGTGATTGGACACAGCCGTCACCTGATCGGAAGGGCCAATCACAGGGCCCATATCCCGATCTGTGCTCGGCCAGATCCTGTGATCATAATGATCACAGGATCGAGCCGCAGTGCGCCTCATGGCTGCGCTGCGAGCACCCGTTCTGAAGGACGTACATGAACGTCCACTCAGAACGGCGTGGCTCCCGCCCGACCGTATATGTACAGTGGCTGGATTTGAGGTGGTTAAATACCAACTGATATCTTTTCACTTCCATCTTGTGGATTCAGATGGTACATCTTAGATTGCAGGACCGCATAGACCATATTAAAGGGTATTTCCACTTTTTTGCAATAATGCCTCCATATTGCAAAAAGTGAAAAGGTTAATTTTATTATTTATTATGTTTTGCATTTGAGCCTGCAAAGCTTTGCAGCTGTGATCAGCAGTTTATGGGTGCAATGCTCTGGCTCTATAGACTCCTTCCTTCAGCCCCTGGCTTGTACAGAAGTACGGACCTTCAGTTGCAGGGCTGAGGAACACGAGGGTGGTAAGATCACTGCAATTGTGCACCACTAAGAACTTGTGCCATGGAGGGAGAAGGGACTTGTAGTTTTTTTATTCACATTCTCTGTAAATGAATAAGATGTGGGTGGAGCCACCCACAACCCTGGCCAATTCAAATAAATAATAGGAGCCCACGGGGAAAAGAGCCCTTATTATCTGTAAAGCGGAGTTCCACCCAGAATATTTTTTTTTACATCATTCAAGTCCTTTGCCTATATAGACTTACCTTTTGAAGGAAAAACATTTTTTTATACTCATCCTAAGTCGCTTGTTGCTAGGTGGTCTCTGTAATCTGCCCCTATTAGATCCTAGGCTCTTCTCCTCACTTCCTGCTTTCCCTGGCCTCCTGGGAGATGTGACTCATCATTTCCCAGGAGTCAGTGGGCTTCCCTGTACTGTAAAATCATGTTATTTCCAGACAGGAAATGACACGATTTAAGGTGGACCGAGATCGAGGACTGTATGATGGTTACCCACCATGCACTTCTTTCAGGAAGAGATGCCAGAAGACTATGGATGAGCTTCAGATGCCCTCACCTAAAATGGAAAAGTCCAGCAGTGAGAGAAACAAAATTGTGAGTAAAAAATACATGTAATTACTAGGCAGTTCAAAAGTAAGGAAACAAAAGGTTACATCTATTTAGTATTAAAAGAGTGGATGCCAAAAAAAAAAAAAAAATTCTGGGTGGAATTCCGCTTTATTATCTGTAAGTTAAGTTGTGGGGCAGGCTGTGGACTCTCACCCCGTTTCATGTTACATCCCTAACCACTTGAGCTCTGGAAGGTTTTACCTCCTTCATGGCCTGGAGCAATTTTTGCTATTTAGAACTACGCTGCAACATTGTATGCAAACAATTTTTATATCCTTTTTTTTCCCCCACACAATTAGAGTAGGCATTTGATCACCACTGGGTTTTTTTTTTTTTTAATTATATAAACGAAAAAAAAGACTGAACATTTTGAAAAAAACAAACAATTTTTTACTTTCTGCTTTAACCACTTCAGCCCCGGAAGGATTTCCCACGTTAGGACCAGAGCACTTTTTGCGATTCGGCACTGCTTCTCTTTAACTGACAATTGCGCGGTCGTGCGACGTTGTACCCAAACTAAATTTGCGTCCTTTTTTCACACAAATAGAGCTTTCTTTTGGTGGTATTTGATCACCTCTGTGTCATTTCATCACAGTTCTAAACAAAAAAGCAACAATTTTGCAGAGAAGAACAATATTTCTTTTTGTTAAAATACAATTCCAAAAAAAAATAGATTTTGGCCGATTTTATATTCTTCCTCATATTTTTGGAAAAAAAAAATCGCAATTGCCGCCTTTACAAACCATGAGCATTAATTTCTGGCGTTTTTTTTTTTTTTACAATTTTTTTTTTTTTTTTTCACTGGTAATGGCGGCGATCTGCGTTTTTTAAAAATTTTTTTATTGGGACTATGATATTGCAGCGGACATGTCGGACATTTTTGACACTTTTTAGGGACCAATGACATTTATACAGCGATCAGAAATGTAAATATCCACTGATTACTATATAAATGTCATTGGCAGTGACGGGTTTAACCGGGGGGCGGCGCTTTAGGGGGTTAAGTGTGTTCCCTGGGCGTGTTCTAACTGTGAGGGGGCTGGGCTGCCAGGGGCATAAGAGATCTAACTGATCCTAGTGACAGGGATCAGTAAATTTCCCACATGCTGCCTGACAGCGTGGGGAACCGCCGTGTTTACATCGTTTTTCTGCTGTGGTAAGCAATCGCGGGTCACTGGCGGACATCGGCGGGCACGCTCCCACTCGCTAGCCGCGCATGCGAGAGCCGCCGTTCAAAGACGGCGATTTGCGGGATGCTGCCACTGCAGCAGTAAAAGTAGGAGAGCCAGTCGGGAACCGGATAAAACATATCCAATAAAAAAAATCAAATGCCTTCATAAATTTAGGCCAAAATGTATGCTGCTACATGTCTTTGGTTAAAAAAAAAAAAATCCCAGTAAGTGTGTATTGATTGGTTTGTGTGAGAAATTATAGTGGTGTGTGTGTGTGTGTGTACAGTGCCTTGAAGTATTCGTACCCCTTGAAATTTTCCACATTTTGTCATGTTACATCCAAAAACGTAAATGTATTTTATTGGGATTTTATGTGATAGACCAACACAAAGTGGCACATAATTTTGAAGTGGAAGGAAAATGAGAAATGGTTTTCAACATTTTTTTTTTTTTACAAATAAATATGTGAAAAGCGTGGGGTGCATTTGTATTCAGCCCCCCTGAGTCAATACTTTGTAGAACCGCCTTTCACTGCATTACAGCTGCAAGTCTTTTTGGGGAAGTCTCTGCCAGCTTTGCACATCTAGAGAGGACATTTTGCCCATTCTTCTTTGCAAAATAGCTCAAGCTCTGTCAGATTGGATGGAGAGCGTCTGTGAACAGCAATTTTCAAGTCTTGCCACAGATTCTCAATTGGATTTAGGTCTGGACTTTAACTTGACCATTCTAACACATGAATATGCTTTGATCTAAACCATTCCATTGTAGCTCTGGCTGTATGTTTAGGGTTGTTGTCCTGCTGGAAGGCGAACCTCTGCCCCAGTCTCAAGTCTTTTGCAGACTCTAACAGGTTTTCTTCTAAGATTGCTTTGTATTTGGCACCATCTATCTTCCCATCAACTCTGACCAGCTTCCCTGTCCCTGCTGAAGAAAAGCATCCACACAACATGATGCTGCCACCACCATGTTTCACAGTGGGGATGGTGTGTTCAGGGTGATGGGCAGTGTTAGTTTTCCGCCACACATAGCGTTTTGCTTTTAGGCCAAAAAGTTCAATTTTGGTCTCATCTGGCCAGAGCACCTTCTTCCACATGTTTGCTGTGTCCCCCACATGGCTTCTTGCAAGCTGCAAACGGTACTTCTTATGGCTTCCTTTCAATAATGACTTTCATCTTGGAGTGCATGACTAATAGTTGTCCTGTGGACAGATTCTCCCACCTGAGCTGTGGATCTCTGCAGCTCCTCCAGAGTTACCATGGGCCTCTTGGCTGCTTCTCTGATTAATGCTCTCCTTGCCCGGCTGGTCAGTTTAGATGGACAGCCATGTCTTGGTAGGTTTGCAGTTGTACCATACTCTTCCCATTTTTGGATGGTGGATTGAACAGTGCTCTGTGAGATGTTCAGAGCTTGGGATATTTTTCTATAACCTAACCCTGCTTTAAAGTATAATTCACCTTTACAGAAAATCTGTAAGGTGAACTTACACTGGACCCACTCCCCATGTGATGGTGCGGACCATTTACAATACCTCCTATATGTACCTTTTACGTGGTACATTTGAGATTAAGCCGCAGGGATTCGAAGCCCCCTGACCGGTGAAGCGGCGACCCTATGTGTCACAACGGGTGATTGTGGGACTCCCAGCTCAGCGGGACCGGGGGGGTGGGGGTGAGAAGGGGGTCCAGTGTAAGTTCACCTTACAGATTTTATGTAAAGGTGCCCTTCCCCTTTAAACTTATCAAAAACTTTATCCCTGACCTGTCTGGTGTGTTCCTTGGCCTTCATGATGCTGTTAGTTTACTAAGTTTCTCTAACAAACCTCTGAGGGCTTCACAGAACCGTTGCATTTATACCAAGCTTAAAATGCACACAGGTGGACTCTATTTACTAATCAGATGACTTCTGAAGGCAATTTGTTCCACTAGATCTTAGGGGTATCTAAAACCTAGACCTAAATCCAATTGAGAATCTGTGGCAAGACTAGAAAATTGCTGTTCACAGGACGCTCTCCATCCAATCTGACAGAGCTTGAGCTATTTTGCAAAGAAGAATGGGCAAAAAATGTCCTCTCTAGATGTGCAAAGCTGGAAGAGACTTCCCCAAAAAGACTTGCAGCTGTTATTGCAGTGAAAGGCGGTTCTACAAAGTATTGACTCGGGGTGGGGGAATACAAATGCACGCCACACTTTTCACATTTATTTGTAAAAAATGTTGAAAACCATTTATCATTTTCCTTCCACTTCACAATTACAGTAAAACCTTGGTTTGAGAGTAACTAACTTGGTTCGAGAGTGTTTTGCAAGACAAGCAAAATGTTTAAATAAACTTTGACTTGATATACAAGTAGTGTCACAGCACAACTGAGTATGAGAAGAGAGGCGCCTCTAAGTGTAGCAATATGGTTACATTTAATGAAGGTCCAACATTTAGCAGCTGATTTAAACAGGAACATCCAAGTATGCAGATATCAGGGGTAAAGATGTCCACATAGACCGTCCTTCGCACCGCCATCAACGGCATCCCTTCCACGCTGCGCTCCACAAGCGATTCAATCCACGCTTTCAGATCGCTCTACTGCAGGGTAGTCTTCTCTTTTATACTCTGTAGCTGCTGCTGGATTTTGCTTCTAATCCCCTTGTGGAGGCTGCCATGTGTGGATGGACATTTTATGGATACACAACCTATCACATTGCTATAAGATTTTTATATGGACTATAAGCTGAAAGACCTATGAATAAATGGTTGTGAAACGAATCCTCTGAGTTTCCATTATTTCTTATGGGAAAATTTGCTTTGATATACAAGGGCTTTGGATTACAAGCATGTTTCCAGAATGATTTATGCTAGCAGTCCAAGGTTTTACTGTATGTGCCACTTTGTGTTGGTCTATCACATAAAACCCCAATAAAATACATTTACGTTTTTGGTTGTAAAATGACAAAATATCAAGGGGTATGAATACTTTTTTTTCAAGGCACTGTATATATTGGAATTTTTATTTTCTTTTTCATACTGGTAATGGCTGTAATAATCAACTTATTGTGGGACTGTGATAGTGTGGCGGACAATCTGACATTAACTGGCTGACACTGACATCACCAGAGACACTGATAATACTATACATTGTCACTGTACTAATGACACTGGCTGGGAAGGGGTTAACATCTAGGGGCACTCACGGGGTTAACATGGTTAGACACACGGTGTGTGCCTAACAAGTGTAATGTGCTGCTTTTTACTAAAAATCTATTTATTCCATCTCCCTGCGTTCCATCTTCAATCTCTATAGAGCCCTGTGTTATTTCCAAACACAGAGCTCTGGGATATGTTTGGAAATTGCTGATTAGTAGGTCTCAGCCATGAATCATTGGCCGGCACGTGACCTGTAACCCGGAAGCACAGAGCAACGTACAGGTTATTATGGGTTAGAGAGAAGCCAGTAAAGGTAATGAGAGAAATATTTCAGTGAATATTTCTGTTTTAATTACAAGTGTAGCTTGTGTTTTATACATTCTTTAGACATCTATAATTCACTTATTAAGCAGTGCCTACTCTGTACTGATAACAAATGTGATTAATTGTGTAAAACAATGTGAATGGACAACGAATTGAGAATCAAAAAAAAAACCAACTATGTAAAAAACAATGTGCAAAAAAAACACATGTGACAATGGGGGCAGCTCCACTCAGGTAAGTACCTGCTAGAAATAATAAACAATAATAAGCAGCGCCTCCCCTGATATACTGGTATAATGACTAAATTACCATGGAATTTGTATACACATATCAAAAACTAAATCAGTGTCCATACATGAAAAAATTGTAAACGATAAATATGCATAAAAGTCTTTAAAAAAAAAAAGTCTGTGATGACGCTCTATTACGAGGGCGAAACGCGTTGACATCATATCTGGTCCATTGCAGCCGTCCAGATCACATCCGTCCATTGCAGAAAGGAGCTGGTGGAATGCGCGCGTCTACATACCGCTACTCGTTGTTTATCAAGCGATTTTATCGTCTTTATCCTGTGAGTACATTTTAAAATTGCGCAATAAAGTGCTCATTTTACAGTCTACACATGAGGATCTTCTTTTCTATTTGAGATGTGTAGATCTTATCCCATTGTTGGCAATTGTTTAGAGTGTGTGTTTGTCCAGATGGCCCGGTCAAGCATCACCCTCACCTGTATACCTGTATCTAGCGTATATGACCTCTGACTGAAAAGCAGTAGGTCCATTCTTTTTGGTGAGTGGGGACACAAAAGGGGTTCTGGCACTCGTCACGCTGCACTTGGATTGCTGTTGGAGCACTTTTCAAGCACATTGTCACTTTGAAGCACCAATACACTTTAAAGACTTTTATGCATATTTATCGTTTGCGATTTTTTTCATGTATGGACAATGATTTAGTTTTTGATGTGTATACAAATTCCATGGCAATTTAGTCATTATACCAGTATATCAGGGGAGGCGCTGCTTATTATTGTTTATCATTCTTTAGACATCGATCACCCATTAGTAAACAAATAGGGTCCTTTAACACGGGCGTTCCGTTTTTTTGTTCAAAAAAACGGATACAGATGTCAATTTTTGCATCCGTTTTTCTTCTGTTTTTTACAAAAAAAAAAAGTGATGGAGCTGAACTAAAAGACTGAACTGAACTGAACGTGTTTTTGGGTGAAAAACGGATGTCAGCGGATCAGATGTAAGCGGATTGTCCGCTAACATCCATTTTTCCTCCTCATTTTTTTTTTTTTTTTTTTTTTTTTAGATGAAAGAAAAATAGTGTTTTCTTCCATCTTAAAAAGCTGAACTTTAGGTCCCTTTCACACGGGCATTCTGTTCAGGTTCACCTGTCCATTTTTCAGATGGACCTGAACGGACGCTGCATGGAGCCCTATGGAGTGGCAGATGTCATCGGTGGCATGTCCGCTGACATCCTCCGCTCTCTGATCCGATCCTGTCCGTGAAATCCAGACAGATGGAAACCCTATTTTCCATCTGTCTGTGGAATCGGAGCAGATCGGATGAAAACAGACAGGACGATCCGTTTTCATCCGATCTCCATAGAGGAGAGCGGGGCTCTGACAGGTCCATCTCCGCTTAGTGAGCAAAACGAAATGAAAAAACAGATCAGCCTAAGGGGCCTAACGGAGGCGGATTTCACATCCGCTAGCCCATAGAGATACATGTATGTCCGTTTTACGTCCGCCAACGTCCACCGTGTGAAAGGGGCCATAAGGACAACCAAGTATCTAGTATCTGCCTGGTAAACAACATTCACCTTTGATTCGTGTATTTCTTAAACAAATAATCTTGGTTTCATCATGCAGTGTATTCATGAGACGATTGGTTAGTATTGGCTTTGTGTTTTATGTACTGTAAACTATTGGCACATATTAGCAGCTCTTCCTATTAGAGGAAGCATTATACCAAACCTTTGCTACAAGCGTGGAGACATTTTTCAGAACTGTTTGATTTTTATCAAGGAACAAGGTGGAGGCTTAAAGCGGAGCTCCACCCAAAAGGTAAAGCTCCACCTTTTCTCTTCCTCCACCCCCCTCAGGGATCGGAAAATCTGCGGGGGGGGGGGGGCGACATCACGGAATGCCTGGACAGGTAAGTGTCCTAATATTAAAAGTCAGCCGCTACTGTATTTGTAGCCGCTGACTTTTTTTTTTTTTTTTTAATTTTTGGAGGTGGGGTGGGGATGGAGCTCCACTTTAATTTCACAAATACTACAGAGGAGAGTTCAAAACTAATCTTAGAAAGTAGTATTTTACCAAAAGAGTAGATGATAATCTCAGGCCCACTCTATCCAAAGCAAATTATAAAAAGGTTTTGATAGATACACATTACTAGGGGTATTTATAAAACATTTGCATAGCAGTTCACCCTGGGAAAGTGCATGTGCTTTTTTGTTGTTAGACTATTTTCCTGTGCTGCTTGATTTCTGTGTTTCTTTTAATTTAATATATTAAAAAAAATATATATATATATTTTTTATTAGTGGAACCTTGGATTATGAGCATAATGCATTCCCGGACTGCTTGTAATATCAAAGCATGTTTCCCCATAGGAAACCATGGAAACACAGATCATTTTTTTCCACAGTGTCTGCTTGTGTATACAGTACGGTATGTGGCCATAGGTACGGGATGCTGGTGTATGCAGTAAGTACCGTATGTGGCCAGAGGTGTGGTGGCACTGCTGAGGCTCGGAAGCGCTCGGAAACATTCGGAACGCTTGAGAACTGTTGATACTTTCGGTATTTCTGAGAGTCTCCGAGCCTCAGCAGCGCCAATGCACCTCTGGCCACATGCGGTATTGCATGCACAGAGGCTTAATCCTGCTCGTTTTGCAAGACAGAGCTCGTCAGGATTTGTAAAAAAAAATTGCTCGTATTGCAAAACGCTTGTGTGTGTGTGTGTGTGTGTGTGTGTGTGTGTGTGTGTGTGTATATTATGCCACGATATCCTTAATTGACATTGTTAATCGTATTATATGTGTGTGTGTGTGTGTGTGTGTGTGTGTGTGTGTGTGTGTGTTCGCAAAACGTTATGCTCGTTAAAAAAAAATGTTTA
>BLSH010041444.1:678595-694758 GCA_018402905.1 Glandirana rugosa | reverse complement strand
TCACACATGTGGTATCGCCATACTCGGGACGAGTAGCAGAATATATTTTGGGGGGTAATTTTTGCTATGTACATGCTATGTGTTAGAAATATCTTCTAAATTGACCACTTTGTGTAAAAATAAAAGCGTTTTCATTTTCTTTCCACGTATTTCCAAGACTTGTGAAAAAAAATGAACCATTCAAAAAATTCATAATGCCTCATAGATTATACGTTGGGGTGTTTGCTTTCCAAAATGGGGTCATTTTGTGGGTAATTCCATTGTCCTGGTGCTCCAGGGCCTTCAAAAGTGTAATAGGTCGTTAGGAAATTAGATGTGAAAATTCTGCTCCTAGAATGCATGACGGTGCTCCCTGCATGTTGGACCCCTCTATGTGGCCAGGCTGTGAAAAAGTCTCACACATGTGGTATCGCCATACTCGGGGACAGTAGCAGAATGTATTTTGGGGTGTAATTGGAAGTATGCATATGCTGTCTGTGAGAAATAACTTGTTGTTTTGACAATTTTGTGCAAAAAAAAAAATAATAATAATTTCTTAATTTTCCAAAGAATTGTGGGAAAAAAGTACAACTTCAAAAAACTCGCCATGCCTCTTACTAAATACCTTGGAATGTCTACTTTTCAAAAAGGGGTAATTTGGGGGGTATTTGTACTTTCCTGACATTTCAGGGCCTCAATAAATTAGACAGGCAATCAGTGTATCAGGTGTGATCAATTTTCAATGATTTGCACCATAGCTTGTAGACTCTATAACTTTCACACAGACCAAATAATATACACTAATTTGGGTTATTTTTACCAAAGATAGGTAGCAGTATAGGTTTTGGCCAAAATTTATGGACAAAAATTACTTATTTGCAAAATTTTATCACAGAAACTAAAAAAAATTGTTTTTTTTTCAAAATTTTCGCACTTTTTTCAATTATATCGCAAAAAATAAAAAACCCAGAGCTTCTTAAATACCACCAAAGAAAGCTCTATTTGTGTGAAAAAAATGACACAAATTTTGTTTGGGTGCAGTGTAGCATGAGAGAGTAATTGAGATTCAAAGTGTGAGAGCGCTGAAAGCTGAAAATTGGTCTGGTAAGGAAGGGGGTATAAACGTCCTGTATTCAAGTGGTTAAAGACTAAACTTTTTTTGACATTTGTTGCTTACAAGTAAAAATTCTGTATTTTTTTTGCAAGAAAATTACTTAAAACCCCCAAACATTATATATATATATATATATATATTTTTTTTTTTTTTTAACCAGAGACCCTACAGAATAAAATTGGGGTTGTTGCAATATTTTATGTTGCAAGGTCTTTCAAATTATTATTTTTTTTTTTTTTAAATGCGCTTTAATGAATTAATAAATAAATAAAAATAAACCGTAAAGTAAGCCCATTTTTTTGTATAATGTGAAAGATGATGTTACACCGCGAGAATAGTGATCTTTATTCTACACAACAAAATCGTAATTCTCGTTTTAGTCAGAGTCGTGCAGCTCTACTGTGTGCTGTGAGGTGGGGGAGGAAAAATGAGGCTGCTGGATATGCAGAAGAGTCTTTTTCTATGTCCCCTGTGTACCATCAACAATTACCACTCTCTATGTGCAGCTGGGCTCCAGTATTTCATGGTGACTGGAAACCCACCAGAGCAATGAAAAGTCACCATGGGGGACAAACGTGTAGGTAGGAAGTGGCTGCAAAGAGGCAGCAGAAGATCAGCAGCACTGGAATACTTCTTTCTCCTTTTTTGTGTATTTTTTTTAAGGTGTCACTAGGGCTTCATTTAGATGTGCAGTTGGGTGGTAAAAATGTGCAGTAGAGACATATTTTTGCCACCCACCAACGGCCACCCTTAAGCTCCATTAGGCAGCAGATGGGGGCGTTTTACATGCTGCAGTCACGATGCATTCGGCATAAGGAGTTTCCCCCTATAGAAGTTTTTTTAGTGTCCCTCTTTCTGGCCAACCTATAACCCTGATGTAACGGTGTTATGTTGGAGTTATTGATTGGCTGCTTTGCTGTAAGTTAGGGTTAGGGGAGCGCAAATTACTTGCCTTACCCCGGGCGCTGACAACCCAACACTACACTAAAAAAAGCAAATTTGTCAAGCCCTGTTAGTGTATTTAACCTCTTGGCGCTGACAGTACACGGCCTCTTGTCAGGTGGGCCTTGACGCCTAGTGGCCGAATATTTGCGTGCCAGAATTTAAGTACAGCTGTGCCGAGAGCCTGCGTCCTGCGCACTCCCAGCACGGTTACTGGCGGATATCGGATCATGGGACCGTTTTAATCTCGGCAATCACATGATCGTAAGTCCCGCCTCCTGGCATTGGAAACCCCTTAGGGCTGGGATGCACAGGCACCAGGGGGTTAAATCTGCTAGCGCATCCCCCCCTCCCCCCAGACTGACAATGTTACTGTCTGCTGTGTTCCCTGTGCTCCTTCATCCAGAGTGTAGGCAGTCAAATACAGGAGATGTGTTACTGGCCAGATCACCAGGTGAAAACGGGATAAAAACCTACAAAAAGAAAATGAATGCAGCCAGCACCTCTAATGATTGGTAAACTGCAATCTATTACATTTTTGTTTTTGGTTATAATACTGCTTTAATGACTGCACCGTGTGAAGGGGAGAGGGGCTACACTCCTTTTTAGATGGCTGTATTGAGTAGTGTGTTTACAATTGCAGAAGATGAAATGCAAAGTATTTTCTATGTAGCCAAATAAAGTAATATTCTGTATACTTTGTAATGCTATGAGATTGGTGTTTTGCTCATCTCTTTTTCATTTTGGGGTTTATTTATGTTTATTGTAGAAGTTTGTTGGATGAGCGAATACCAGAATTAATCGCCTTATTAGGCTTGCTTCACACTTCTGCGTTCTGCATATAGGCAGTCCATTCATTTCAAGTATTTGTTTATTTCTAAAATTGTTTTTCATCAAAATAATATCTGATAGTGATGTCTCTCTTGTTCAGGCATTTGCGGTTTAGGGTGACGGCGCTTTGTCCAGATCTTCCAAATGATCTCCTGCGCCGTCGCACATGGCCGTGTAAACGCACATTACACAGGCGAGGTCCTCTGACCCATTTGATAGTCTATGGGGCCACAAACCAGGCAATTCTGCTCCTGTGCTATACAAAAACTGAGGCTGAAAAAAATCTGGTCTCCTCTCCTGCCTGCAGTGCTGCGTAAATCTCAGGACTGGATGGATGAAGTAGAAATCCTTTGGCAGGTAAAACAGCTCTCTAAAGCCAGCCATAGCCAGATGGCAGGAGAGAAAATCATTCTCCATTTTGAAAAAAAAAATATTTTTTACTTTTTGCTATAATGCATGTCTAAAAAAAAACAAATGTATTCATCAGTTTTGGCCAATATATATTCTTCAACATATTTCTTGTAGAAAAAAAAATCGCAATCAGCGTATATTGATTGGTTTTCACAAAAATTGCCACATTTACTAACCATGAGAATTGATTTATGGCATTTTTACTATTTTTTTTTAACTAATAATGGCGGTGATCTGCGATTTTTAACGGGACGGCGATATTGCGGCAGACATGCCGGACATTTTTGATACTTTTTTGGGACCAGTGTTACATTTATGCAGCGATCATAGCTAAAAATAGCCACTGATTACTGTAAAAATGTCATTGGCAGTGAAGGGGTTTACCTGCAGGGGGCGATCAAAGGGTTAACTGTGTTCCCTGTGTGTGTTCTAACTGTATGGGGGCTGGGCTGCCAGGGATGCCAGAGATCTAACTGATCCCGATTACAGGGATCAGTAGATCTGTCATGTCCCCCCTCACAGATCGGGAAACCGCCATGTTTACATTGGCGGTTCCCCGTTCTTCCTCTCTCACAGGCGATCGCGAGTTGCCAGCAGACAGCAAGTCTGCCCGACCCGCGGCCCCACTCACGGGCCCCTGCCATCCTTCTTTTTTTTTTTTTATTGATTTATTTATTTTTGTACAGAATACTGTGGTGTCATCTGGTAGTTTGATACAGGTAATTATATAGGGACAACCATTTACCACTTCCTGACTGCCCTATAGCCGTTTTACTGCTACAGGGTGGCAGCTGTGTGCAGGATCCTGTGTGTGTGTACACAGTATCTCACAAAAGTGAGTACACCCCTCATAGTTTTGTAAATATTTTATTCATCTTTTCATGTGACAACACTGAAGAAATGACACTTTGCTACAATGTAAAGTAGTGAGTATACAGCTTGTATAACAGTGTAAATTTGCTGTCCCCTCAAAATAACCCAACACACAGTCATTAATGTCTAAACCACTGGCGACAAAAGTGAGTACACCCCTAAGTGAAAATGTCTAAACTGTGTCAATATTTTGTGTGGCCACCATTATTTTCCAGCACTGCCTTAACCCTCTTGGGCATGGAGTTCACCAGAGCTTCACAGGTTGACACTGAAGTCCTCTTCCACTCCTCCATGATGACATCACGGAGCTGGAGGATGTTAGAGACCTTGTGCTCCTCCACCTTCTGTTTGAGGATGCCTCACAGATGCTCAATAGGGTTTAGGTCTGGAGACATGCTTGGCCAGTCCATCACCTTTACCCTCAGCTTCTTTAGCAAGGCAGTGGTTGTCTTGCAGGTGTGTTTTGGGGTCGTTATCATGTTGGAATATTGCCCTGCAGCCCAGTTTCCGAAGGGAGGGCATCATGCTCTGCTTCAGTATGTCACAGTACATGTTGGCATTCGTCGTTCCCTCAATGAACTGTAGCTCCCCAGTGTCGGCAGCACTCAGGCAGCCCCAGACCATGACACTCCCACCACCATGCTTGACTGTAGGCAAGACACACTTGTCTTTGTACTCCTCACCTGGTTGCCGCCACACATACATGACACCATCTGAACCAAATAAGTTTATCTTGGTCTCATCAGACCACAGGACATGGTTCCAGTAATCCATGTCCTTAGTCTGCTTGTCTTCAACAAACTGCGGGCTTTCTTGTGCATCATCTTTAGAAGAGGCTTCCTTGTGGGATGACAGCCATGCAGACCAATTTGATGCAGTGTGTGGCGTATGGTCTGAGCACTGACAGGCTGACCCCCCACCCCTTCAACCTCTGCAGCAATGCTGGCAGCACTCATACATCTATTTCCCAAAGACAACCTCTGGATATGATGCTGCGCATGTGCACCCAACTTCTTTGGTTGACCATGGAGAGGCCTGTTCTGAGTGGAACCTGTCCTGCTAAACCGCTGTATGTTCTTGGCCACCGTGCTGCAGCTCAGTTTCAGGGTCTTGGCAATCTTCTTATAGCCTAAGCCATCTTTATGTAGAGCAACGATTCCTTTTTTTCAGATCCTCAGAGAGTTCTTTGCCATGAGGTGGCATTTTGAACTTCCAGTGACCAGTATGAGAGAGTGAGAGCGATAACACCAAATTTAACACACCTGCTCCCCATTCACACCTGAGACCTTGTAACACTAACGAGTCTCATGACACCAGGGAGGGAAAATGGCTAATTGGGCCCAATTTAGATATTTTCACTTAGGGGTGTACTCACTTTTGTTGCTTAGACATTAATGGCTGTGTGCTGAGTTATTTTGAGGGGACAGCAAATTTACACTGTTATACAAGCTGTACACTCACTACTTTAAATAAGTAAAAATCCGCGCTCACTAAAAAGATTTTTTGTGAAGATAATGATAAAATTACAGGAAATAAATATTTAAAGTGGCAGCATGCACAAAACAATAGATCTATATTGTAGCAAAGTGTAATTTCTTCAGTGTTGTCACATGAAAAAATATAATAAAATATTTACAAAAATGTGAGGGGGGTACTCACTTTTGTGAGATAATAGAAAAAAAAAATATATATATAGTGTGTGTGTGTATGTATGTGTGTGTGTGTGTGTGTGTGTGTGTGTGTGTGTGTGTGTGTATGTGTATATTATTATCCTGCACTTTTGGGTAGCAGGCGTGAATGCCCACCGCTGGCGGCTCACTCCCACTGGGATTATACACAGTGGGAACTGCGGACTTGATACCCACTGATCATCCTGCAGACAGAGTGTGGTGGTCTGCCTATGTAAACAAGGCAGACGACTGTTCTGACAGGAGGGAAGCTCTTACGGATGAAGGACCGTGCTGGACTGGCTACCTCGATTGAGAGTCTCTGGGTGCGTGGAGGTAGGGGCGTGTACTACTGCTGCACGATTCTGGCCAAAATGAGAATCACAATTTTTTTGCTTAGAATAAAGATCACGATTCTCGTGGCGTAACATCTTACTTATACAAAAAAATTGGGCTAACAGCACTGTTTATTTATTTTTTGAAAGGGTAATTTTTCCAAAAAAACTGCGTTTGAAAGACCGCTGCGCAAATACCGTGTGATATAAAATATGGCAACAACCGCCATCTTATTCTCTAGGGTCTCTGCTAAAAAAAAAACATATAATGTTTGGGGGTTCTAAGTCATTTTCTAGCAAAAAATACTGGATTTTTATTTGTAAGCAGCAAATCAGAAAAGATTTAGTCTTCAAATGGTTAAACTAAACATCTTCTATACACGGGAGTTCATTCCTTTTGAAGTAATTACATTGTATTTCTTCTAGCTTCTTTTATCAGCTGTGACTTCAGAACTTGGCTCTCTGCCCAGAGACTCAAGTCGCTCCGACTTAGAAAAGACTTCAGGCGACGTTCATTGACGTTTATTACAGTCAAGTCGCGCTGAATCGCCCCGCAAGTCGAACTCCATTAACTGCACTGAAAATGGCTGTAATGCCTGATGGAGATCGCCAAGGGGGGGGGGGGGGTGAATCGAGATCACGATTTTATTACGATTAATTGTGCAGCTCTAGCGTGTACCCTCCCGGTAGAGCTGTCTGAATTTTGGCAGAGAGGTGGTGTTGAGCCCTTTTGGGGGCCTTGGGCTGCTACCTATGGTTACGGCTTCTAAAGTCGTTTCCACAACTTGTTGGGAGAATGAGTGAAAGGAGCGCCCGGAATCCAGTGAAAAATTGTTATATAGTTGTTTTATTAACAGTGGTAAAACACAGTAAAGCCAATTCGTTTCGGGGGAACACAGACTCCCCCTTCAAGGCTGTTATGCGTTAGAGAGGATGGGGGTTGTTTTTGAACTGGTGTGGTAGTATGCGGCTACCGCCAGAGAATACAGCCAATCTCCAGGTCAGCACCAAGGTTCTAGTGTCAGACACGCCAGTTCAGAAACAACCCCATCCTCTCTAATGCATCACAACAGCCCTGAAGAAGGGAGAGTCTGTGTTCCCCCGAAACGCATTGGCTTTATTGTGTTTCACCCATGTTAATAAAACAACTATATAACAATTTTTCACTGGATTCCAGGCGTTCCTTTCACTCATTCTCCTGACAGGGGGGAAGGCATGGATCCTGTGTCTTTGCAAAGCAGTGACTAGGATCCATGTCTTCCCCTAGTAAAAGCTCCTCCCACTCTGTAATAAAACACAGGCTAGGCACACAGCCCTTTGATCGTCCCTGATGTCAACCGCTTCCCAGGCAGTGTCATTAGTACAGTGACAGTGCATATTTTTTAGCACTGATCACTGCATTAGCGGTGCTCCTTCCCAAAAAGTGTCAGTGTCCAGATGTCCACCGCAATATTTCCGTCCTACTAAGTCTCTGCTCACCATCATTACTAGTAATAAGTATTATTATTTTTTTAATAAAAATATCCCATCGTTTGCAGACGCTATAACTTTTGCGCAAAGCAAAAGCAGAATACATATTGTCCTAAATTGATGAAGGAATTTCTTTGATTTTTTTTTTTTGCGCACAATTATAATAAATGTGCAGGTGATCAAATACCACCAAAAGAAAGCTCTATTTGTGGAATAAAAGGACACAATTTTTATTTGGGGACAGCGCCGCACAACCGCACAATTGCCAGTTAAAGTAATGCAGTGCTGTATTGCAAAAAAACGGCCTGGTCATGAAGGGGGATAAATCTTCCAGAGCTGAATTGGTTAACACAGCAGTTTACATGCTGACAATCGCATCCCTGCCACCAAATCTAAACACACTAGGGTCAGTTACATACCAGCATGTCTTTGAAGTGTGGGAGGAAATACAAGCAAAGGGAGAACCTGTAAACTACATGCAGATTATTTCCTGGCTGGGATTTTACCCGAGGACCCCAGTGCTGCAATGCGAAGATTCTAACTGCTAAGCCATTGTATTTTTATACTCTTCCCCAAACTGTGCCATCTATGGCCTGGCCAACGTATCGTGGTGTTTTCTTTGTTTCCAAATGTTGAGGGTTCCTGAACATTATTCTCCACCCGAAGGTTCAGTGAGTTGCCAAAGAACAGTTGTCAGTTTACCGAAGAAGAAAAGAAAAAAGAAAAAAAACCACAGGCCACCATTGAAAAGTGAAATGAATTCTGTAAGTATTTCAGCATAGGGAAATGGTAATCCCCGGGGTGGGGGGAGAGGCCAGGCGCAGGCACCATAATGAGCACCTGGGTAATAGGTGATAAGTATCTGAGCACCGTCTGTTCTGGAAGGTTACAGGGCAGCGTTTGATCCCGCGACAGCGGTAATTGCATCTGGTGGCACCTCATCATATCTGTAGGGTTCCCCCGCTTCTGAACAGCGAGACCTCGTATTTCATCTTTAAGAGGGCATTGCTGTGATGGGCTGTGACGTTTGGAAGCTGCAATTTTTGTTTTATGGATTTCTTTTTTTTTTTTTTTTTTTTTACTCAAGTCGTTCCCTGAAGTTGAAGATTTCAGTTTTGAATTTTATGGGTTCTTTGAAAGAAATCTGATGTATGGGAACTTTTAACTTTTACACACAGTATCTCACAAAAGTTAGTACACCCCTCACATTTTTGTAAATCTTTTATTATATCTTTTCATGTGACAACACTGAAGAAATAAAGAATACAGTATACAGTGTCACACTACTCAATACATATTGTGAACATAATGTAAAGTAAGATCCAACATGTATATATTTTGTAATCAGTTTGTAAAAAAAAAAAAAAAAAATTGTTGAGTGAGTCCTTCATTCATAATATGTGATTCAATTCAATGTAACAGAAATTCTCTTCCACTGTTGTGATATCCCACCACCAGGTGAAAAACCTGCTCACCCCACTGACGAAAATTATGGGCATATACACATCAATCTCCCAACGATCCTTCCGATCACAATCTATTCCTGGATCCACCACTCCTCCTTAGAGTTAAGCCTCGTACACACAGTGCGACGGTCGTACGGCCGAACGGCCCAAATCGTATGTTGGCTGTTGTATCTCCCGTACTGACATGCACTAAGCGATCGTACGACCAAACCTAACGTGGCGACGTGCTACGAGCGTATAAAGAGGAGGTTCAGGTGAATGTGATTTGTGAATTAGGAACGTAGGTTTACACGAACGGACACTTCCGAGCGTTCCTGACTTGTGAGCATGCGTGTTTTGCACAGTACAACTTCTCTGTACAATGGTCGTACGACCGCGTGTTGTGCAACCAAAGTTCTATAGTCTGCTCATCCAACTTCTGTTGTACGACCGTTGCACGTCGGCTGTTCTAATCGCGCGTACGAACAGTCGGATGCTCGTACAACAAGCTGTCGTACGACCGGTTTCATACGACCTTCGCACCTTGTGTACGGAGCTTAAGGCTCTATACGCGGGCTCTCAGGTGAGGATATTCAGAGCTCTATTCCTCCACATAATATGCAGGCCAATATACACAGGTATCACCCGTTCCGTACGAGTGACACAGCCGGACCACATAAAAAATAAATAGGAGACTATATAGGGCTCTCTGTTTTATACGTTTAATGGCCCGTACACACGATCCGAAAATCGGAGCATCCATATATTATTATTTTTTATTTTATTTGATTTTTTTTGACATGCTAGTTGCTTATCGGAAATGGAGAGATTATTAAAGTTATGAAAATTCTTGTAGGTCAGAATTAAGATTCGGAAGTGATGCAATGTATTGTATTTTCGGATGACCACTGTACTGATTAAATGAAATTGTACGATCTGGTATCCTACGAGAAACGTTTTCGTGCTTGTCCGATAATATCGGATGAATTGTCGGTATCGCCTTTCGGAAGCTGTGTACGAACGATCCAATGATCATACAATCGCTCAGAAAGTGAAATTTTTCGTCCGATTTTCGGCTTGTGTGTACGAGGCATTAGGCTGATTTTCTGAAAACGTTAGTTGCCTGGCTAAAGAAACCCTGTTGCCAAACCATTTATTTCAACAGCAAATTTGTTGTAATATTATATGTGTTCTATTTGATGTATTGGCACGTGATTTACCTGTAAAAGCCTCCCTTGTGTACCCATCTGAAAGCCCCGAGACTGCTGCTGGGTACTGCCATCTTGGATGTGATAGTGGCAGAATTGGAACTGTCAAGTGATGCTTTCCAGTATTGCCTTTTCTTCCTACCCCAGCAGCAAAGATTATTTATTTAGGGGTGGAGCAGAGGAGCTGGGCCAACACAGAGTAATTTGACACTTCCAATAGAGGAGAAGGCTATGACATGCAAAAATGGAGGGGGCCGCAGTAGCAGTTGAAATATTATTTTTATGTTGAGTGTCATTCACTATCCTGCATCTTCAGTAGACGAATCCATAGAACAATCATAGGAAGCCGATGATTAAAAACCTAAAAGGCAGACTTCTCTTCCTTGCAACCGTGGCAACTGTACTGTGTTTGTAATCTCCCCCCCCCCAGATGATTGATCTTGAGCTCTCATCAGATAGTGAGAAAGCAGTGAGCCAAATTACCTACCCTTTTCCTGTAGTTACCAGGTGATCTGTATTTTGCAAGACAATCCTGGTAAGTTCACATGTATACAATGCAGTAGATAGGTTTCTTATTGCTTTTAAGACTGGCTACATTGATGTGTTCAGATATTGCCTAGTACTTCTTTTGTTCTACACAATATAGTATCTGATTTTTGTAATTCTCTCAGTATCTGTTCTTATTCTGTATCTATCGTCTCGGCACAGTAGCACTTCTCTTGTCCTGTATTCTGGGTGTAATTCTCAGTATCTGTTCTTATTATGTATGTATGGACTCTGCACAGTAGCACTTCTCTTGTCCTGTATTCTGGGTGTAATTCTCAGTATCTGTCCTTATTCTGTATGTATGGTCTCTGCACAGTAGCACTTCTCTTGTCCTGTATGCCGGGTGCAGTTCTCAGTATCTGTCCTTATTATGTATGTATGTGGACTCTGCACAGTAGCACTTCTCTTGTCCTGTATTCTGGGTGTAATTCTCAGTATCTGTCCTTATTCTGTATTTATGGTCTCTGCATAGTAGCACTTCCCTTGTCCTGTATTCTGGGTGTAATTCTCAGTCTCTGTCCTTATTCTGTATGTATGGTCTCTGCACAGTAGCACTTCTCTTTTCCTGTATTCTGGGTGTAATTCTCAGTCTCTTTCCTATTCTGTATGTATGGACTCTGCACAGTAGCACTTCTCTTTTCCTGTATTCTGGGTGTAATTCTCAGTCTCTTTCCTATTCTGTATGTATAGTCTCTGCACAGTAACCCTTCCCTTTATTACCCCTATAACTGTCAGTTCTCCCTGGCTGACCTCTCAGGGATGCACACAGCCCCCTTATAATAGAGGCGCTCTCACCGTCTGGCGTCCATGGTATTTCGCAGTGACAGGTTGGATTTGATGGGTTTGAAGCTGTTTTGCTCAGACCCGCATGTTGGTGGAAGGCGTGAGAATGTGAATAGTGTCGTGGTCGATCAGCCTGTGATCCGGGAGAGTCAATATTTACCGCGGACACAATAGAGGGGATGGGAGGAATGCCTTGTTTTCTGACACATGTCGCTTGGCTGGAGATGTCAGTACAAGAAAGGATCGGAGGCTCATTGTTATTTCATGTAGTTCACGCCTAGGATGTCTTCACGACAAACGCTGAGATCTCTGCTGGAGGACTGTAGGGGTAGCCAAGTGTACTGAGCACCCCCGGGGGCTACAAAGGCTCTGATTATCAGAAGGCCTTTACTCCTTTAGATCAAGATCCAACTCCAGACCAAACCTTTTTTTTTTTCTTTTCTTGGTTTCGGATGGGATGTGGAAGGGTCAGAATCTGTCAACTCTTTATTGCGGTTTTTGTCCCCACTAGAGAGATTTCCATCACTTCCTGTCTGACCTGTTTTCAACGGGGAAGGAATTGAAGGGAAACTCCCCCACTTCCTGTCTATTTGAAAAGCATTTCTCTTTTCAATAAAAAAAAAAAAAAAAGTTTTTTAAAGAATACAATGTGCAACTGCAATCAGATGTACAGATAGAAGCTTAGCATTTTAATAGGAAATGAGTAGACGTCATCACTGGGTATCTGTGCTTCTCTATACAGTGCAGGCAGATCATGGCTGGTGGGAGAGGCCGGCAGGATGATGAAAACATCACAGCCCCCTGCCTCTGTACTCCTCTCAAGAGCCCTCAGCCCTGATGCAAGCAGTAGATTTTGGAGAAGTTATGAAAATATAAAAATGCCTTGATGGGTGGATGTCAGTCTGGAGGAGTGGACTATACTAGACAGGCTATATTTGCATGAAGACCATCCAAGAATAATACCTACCTGTGATGTGGAGCCTCTATGATGGAAAGAACTGAAATGCACTAAATGAAAGGGGGAGGACAGCAATGGTCAGGGTGGGGAGGAAAGAACTAGTTGATGCCGGACGTCCTCCATCCAGCAAATGAGGTTGGCACACACTGTTCAGTGAAATCAGAGTAAGCTGTTTTCTAGACCGAGGAAACCTCTGTGAGTGAATCCATCCATGTCTGGTGTTCTTGTTTTAGGTGGAGTCTTTATAAAACCCTTTAAATATTTGTGCTGCTGGTAAGAGGTGGAAATGGCACCACCCAGAATCATGGCTCTTCAGCTTTGCCCCTCCTAACCCTCCATAAGTGATACAACTCAGCCCCCCGTTCACACCGAACATGGCTTTGAAATTGTGCTACTTTAGTGCAATTTTAAAAGCGGTCAGTCAGTGCGATTTCATGCACAGAAGTCAATGCAAGCCGCACATGAAATCGGCAAAAATGATGCAGAAACCTTTCTCAAATTGCAGGTCGGATTCACACCGATTTTGAAGTTGCAGCGCTGTGAACGGGGGGCTCAGAGTTCCACCTGTCAGCATACGGCGGGCACCTCTTCTGGAGACTGGGGAGAGAGCCTCAAACATCCCCTACCCCACGTTGCCCTCCCATAGGCGATACAACTCCGTTCTCTGTAGGTCCATGCCGGGCACCTCTGGAGATTGGGGGAGAGCCTCAAACCCCATCCTGCCCTCCCATAGGCGATACTACTCAGTTCTCTCTGAGCACATGGCAGGCATTTCCC
The DNA here is from genome assembly GCA_018402905.1 of Glandirana rugosa. Lineage (NCBI taxonomy): Eukaryota > Metazoa > Chordata > Amphibia > Anura > Ranidae > Glandirana > Glandirana rugosa. The sequence continues at coordinate 681,419 of BLSH010041444.1, read as the reverse complement.
CCAGAGTTGCCCTCCCATGGGCAATACAGCTCAGTTCTTTCTGCAAGCACACGGCGGGCACCTCTGCAGACTGGGGACTCCCTGCAGAGAGAAGTTCACCCCCCACCTTGAGGTCTGTGTACAGAAGTGCTAACCATCTCTCCAGCTTAATTGTCACTAATTGGAATCTGACACTGGCTGCCAGGTGGAAGGCTTCACAAGCGCTCTTCACTCCATCCGCCGGGGCGAAGGACCGCCATCAGCGTAAAGTCATTATAAATTCTCTGCACAGTAGCATGAAGACCAGCCGGGGGTGTGATGCCAAATCAGGCTGATGATTTCTAGGAATACATCTGTGAGGTTCTTATAATGGTCCAGTACTTTGTACATTTATTAAAGGCGGGATAAATCTATTCTCTAAATCAGCCTTTCTCAAAGTTTTTGTCCCAAAGGAACCCCTGCAATATTTTTTAGGTCTTGAGGAACTCCTGCTAAGATTATTCCATTGATGGTCATTGGGAAAATGTCCTTTACATTGGTGGTGGTCAGTAGGAAGAATGCCCCCTCTTACAGTGGTGTTCAGAGTGCCATCTCTACAGTAATGCCTCTGTTTCTGCCAAGTGGTTTTGGACCTGGGACTATGCAGAACTCCTCACATTAGAGGTCAGTTTACCATAACTCAAGGAACTCCCAGTCCCTTCTGGAGGAGCCCTAGGGTTCCACAGAACCTTGGTTGAGAATGGCTGATCTAAATATATCCATCATGTGCATTCTTCCTTGGTGTGCTTTGTATATTCCTACCAGATCTGTGCGGTAATCCGGTGTGACACTTTGGCTTCCTGTATAAAGACCGGTCACTGCTGCTCTCTCCTTGTGCAGGGTGACTGGTCTGGTCTCCGCCCCCTCCTGTAGCTTTCTACAGACAGCTTGTAGATAGCATCCAGCTTTGTGGGAACAGCTTGGGGATGGCCCCTTCCTGTTCCAACATGACTGCACACCAGTGCACAAAGCAAGGTCCATATAGGCATGGATGAGCGGGGGTGGAGGAACTTGACTGGCCTGCACAGAGTCCTGACCTTAACCCGATAGAACACCTTTGAGATGAATTAGAGGGGAGACTATGAGCCAGACCTTCTCATCCAACATCAGCGTCTGACCTCACAAATGTGCTTCTGGAAGAATGGTCAAACATTCCCATAGACACTCCTAAACCTTGTGGACAACCTTCCCAGAAGAGTTGAAGCTGTTATAGTAGCAATGGGTGGGTGGGCTGACTCGATATTGAACCCTATGGACTAAAAGCCCCTACACACAATGCAATGGTCGTACAATGGTCTTGCAACAGCTTGTTGTACGATAATCCGATTATAATACGATTATAACACCCGACGTTCCACAGTCATCCAACAGAAATTGGATGAGCAAACTAAAAAACCTTTGTTGTATAACAAGCGGTCGTACGACTGTTGACTCGTGTGTACAGAGAAGTTGGGCTAATTCACAAATTACTGCATGTGAACTTCCTCTTTAGACGCTCCTAACACGTCCCTACGTTAGGCTTGCTGAAGCTTTGTTGAACGATTACTTGACTCCTGTCAGTACGATAGACACAACAGCCGATTTTGGACAAAGTTGAATGTGCGGTCGTACGACAGTTGCACCGTGTGTAGGAGACATACGACTGGGATGCCATTAAAGTTCATGTGCGTGTAAAGGCAGATGTCCCAATACTTTTGACTATATACTGTATATAATTTTAGTGGTGTACCTGAAGTTCAGCTTTAAGGCCTGTGATGACTACGGCTGCTTTAGTAAATAGACTGCAGACTTATCGCCGTAGGTTTAGAGGCCGGGGATTGGATGAGCGTTGCGGTCCCAGCCCTGGGAGAATTATGAACTGCTCTCACATAAAAGGCAGAAAAGAACACAAAGCAGCTCTATGGAAGCAGGAAGAGTCAGGCAATGGCTTGTCACCTCTCTATCCTGACTTGGTGACCTTGTGCTCCACTCCTGCCACTCCAGCTGTTACCACTAAACACATGGCCCCTGGGGGGAGACAAGAAAGGAGGCGTCTCTGCGCTCTGTGATTGGCTGGATCTGATCCCCCCCCACTCCTCCTTCCATGCCCAGTCCTGGGATCCAGCATGTTCTTGTCATTCAGTGCACAGAGTGCAGCCTTGGAGGGACTCATCGATGTGCAGCTGTGACCATGCCAGGGAAATGCCCCTTAGGATAACACTGTGCTGGGCAGGCTGACGACCCCTTCCTGCCATTCCTGATGCTGAAGGTACAGCTGCTTTGTGTATTCATCTGTTACTTAGATCTTTGCATTGGGAAGCGCAGGTCAGGTCTATGAATCCATGCAAGCTGAGCGAAGGTTCCTCCAATATACTCTGGGATTTGTCAGAAGTCGTATATGTAGGATGATTACAGATTTGTCTTGTAGGTAGCGTGTGTTTGTTTGTCTGTTGTTTTTTTGTTTTGGTTTGGGATTTTTTTTTTTTTTTTTTTTTGTGCAATTGCTAAAATGACATTACTTACATAGGTAGAAAAAAGACACAAGTCCATTTGATTTCAAAATTTCAAAAATAAATAAGATAAGCTTTTTAGCGCGTCCTCTGCTGGACCGTTGCTGGTCTTTTGATGTAAAGTTAACCATTGATATAACTTGATTCTTACTTGCAAAATGTAATCTCGGTTTATTTAGTTGAGAAGAGTGGATGAGAACAGGAAAGATCGGTAGGCAACTGTTTTTCTGTGTGTGAGAGTGAGATATACAGATTTACTAAAGCTGGAGAGTGCAAAATCTGGTGCAGCCCTGCATGAAAACCTTCAGCTTCCATAT
>BLSH010041444.1:653814-664890 GCA_018402905.1 Glandirana rugosa | reverse complement strand
CTCGTCTTTTGCTGGCGGGGAGGCGGCGCCCCAGCGCCCCTCCCACACCAGCCGCCGCTGCTAAGGACTTATTCTTGCTGGTAGTTAGAATCTTTAATATTTGCAAACAAAATGAAGGTTTCCTATTTAGAATAATAAGCTGTCAGGTTAGTAAAACAGCGATATCAGAACCGATTTAATCATACAGTTTGTAGTGTACATAGATTTGCAAAACAATGGGATAACGGAATATTTCTGAACTCTGTTTTATCTCATGGTTATTGTGAAATTGTGTGAATGCATCAATGCAGTGCATGTTATCTCAGCTTGCAGAGCTTGGATTCATTGAATCATTGACTCAAGATTGAGTTTACCAAAAATGTAAATATTGCAGAAAATAAAGCCTCATGCTACTACTAAGCTCCATGTCATGCTGAATAAACTAAATTATTAATGTGTCTTAAATAGAAAACTATCTTTAGATAGATTTTTACTCCAAACGCAATTTATTAAAATAAATTTGATAAAAATTAAAAAATTGGGATTTGTTTGATTTAACCACTTCAAGACTAAGCCTGTTTTTTTTAATTCTGTGCTTATGAGTTAAAAACAGTTTTTTTTGCTATAAAATTACTTGGAACCCCCAAACATTATATATATTTTTTCTAACACCCTAGAGAATAAAATGGCGGTCATTTCAAAACTTTGTCACACCGTATTTGCGCAGCGGTCTTCCAAGCGTGCTTTTTTTAAAATAAATTCAGTTATTTTTTAGTTAAAAAATAAGAAAACCGTAAAGTTAGGCCAATTTTTTTCTATATTGTGAAAGATAATGTTACGCTGAGTAAAATGATACCCAACATGTCATGCTTCAAAATTGCGTCCGCTCCTGGAATGGCGACAAACTTTGTAACTTAAAAATCTCCATTGGCGACGTTTAAAAAATTCTACAAGTTCGCAGTTTTGCGTTACAGAGGAGGTCTGGTGCTAAAATTATTGCTCTCGCTCTAACGATCGAGGCGATACCACACGTGTAGTTTGAACACCGTTTTCATATGTGGGCGGGACTTACGTATGCGTTCGCTTCTGCGCGCGAGCTCGGCGGGACGGAGCGCTTTAAATTTTTTTTTTTAAATATTTATTTTGCTTTTTATTTTCAGACTGTTCTTTTTTTAAAAAAATGATCACTTTTATTCCTATTACAAGAAATGTAAACATTCCTTGTAATAGAAAAAATCATGACAGGTCCTCTTAAATATGAGATCTGGGGTCAAAAAGTCCTCACATCTCATATTTACACTAAAATGCAAGAAAAAAAAAAAATCTGAAAAAAATGACAGCCCAAAAAAAAAATGGGCCCTTTATGACCGTTGGGCGGACGTGACTTCTGATGTCATTTCCGCCCCGCCGTGTTATGGAGCCGAGTGAGTGGCTTCAGCCACTCAGTCAGCTCACAGACACTGGGGGAGACGGAGCAGATCATCTCCGCCACTGCCGGCGGGTCCGGTAAGCAGCAGAGATGACCGGAAAGCGGCGGGAGGGGGCCACTCTGCAAGCACCCCGCAGCTGCAACGATCAACTGGTTAAAGCAAGCAGAGCCTCATTTCTTGTCAAATGCTCTCTAAGGCTTGGTTCATGCCTATGCTTACTTCCGCAGTGAACACTCTGCTCTGAGAATGCCAGGGGCTGCCAGTCATTCTAAATGGCACCCCTATGCATGTAAAATCGCAGTGTGGATGCAGGCCGCTTTTTTGAAAAAAGGTGTATGCACCTTGTTCTGCGAGAAACGCAAATACGGCAGCCTATTTGAAATGAATGGGCTGCCGTGCCCACAGGAACTCACAAATGTGAACCTAGGGTGAAGAGCGATCCAAACACTGATCGTTCTTTAAAGACTAAAGCAAGTGTTACTGAGCCTTTTGTGTGCTAGAGTGCCTTTCAAAATGTGTTGCTGCAACACGATAGGATTTAGATGGGCCCTTTAACACATTCTTGCTGCAGTAATGCGTGGCAAGGCATGTCGTATGCATTGGTGCTATGCGGGGACCATTCATTTTGAATAGCGCCCCTTGTGGACATGTATTGTAGCACACTAAAGTGCAGGCACCATTTTTTAGCAGTGCACTGCAAAACCTGTTGTGTTGCTCTGCAATGCATGTCCATAGGCAGGTATGTTGAAGCTCCGTTCATAATGAATGGCATTGCATTATTCCACTACTTTTAATGTGCGTAGCTATGCATTGTGGTAACACATGCGTTACCACAACAAGATGGTGTGAATGGGCCCTAAGGGCCCATTTACATTTTTGCAGTGTGTTAAGTGTCCTCTGGAAATGTTTTTTGTCCAAGAGCTTGCTTTACTTTTGTTGTTCCTCCTCCACCCATTATAGTTCATGGGCTAACAGGTGGCGCCTGGTCTTGGCTGCTGGCATAGCCAATAGACGGTTCTAATGGCATTTCCAAGGAATGTTGTGTATATCCAGATTCCCTGAATGTTTGTTTTTGCCCTTTAATGCAGGCACTAAATTCCCAGAAACCCATTGTGGGTGATTTTATATTGTTCTGTGGTTATGTTTTCATTTCTTATAACTCTTTTATGGTGTGGTCTCTTAGTTGCTTGCTGGCTGGCAAGAGAAAAATGTAATTTACTCTGAACATAGGGGGGGGGGGGGTTACTAAAAGGGGTGCACAGAGAATCTGGTCCAGCTGTGCATAGTAACCAATCAGCTTCTAGGATTTATTGTCAAAGCTTTATTGATCAAGCTGAAGTTAGAAGCTGATTGGTTACTATGCACAGCTGCAACAGATTCTCTGCGCATCAGTTTTAGTAAATCTCCCTCAGTAAGCCTTTATCTCTGGGCACCCCCTGCACCACTTACACCTTTTTTTTTAAATCACTTGCCTACCCTCCTAGAATTATGTCTATAAAGTCTACCTTTGTATAGCTACCACCCCTCCAGAATCCTGGTAAAGGGGGCAAGAGGGGGAGAGAAAAAGAGAGGCGGGCAAGAGGAGGAGAAAAAAAAAGGAGGGCAAGATGAGGAGATAAAAGTAGAGGAGGGCAAGACGAGGGGATAAAAGAGAGGAGGGCAAAAGGAGGAGAGAATAAAAAGAGAGGAGGGCAAGATGAGGAGAGAATAAAAAGAGAGGAGGGCAAGAGTTGGAGAGAAAATAGAGGAGGGCAAGAGTTGGAGAGAAAATAGAGGCGGGCAAGAGGAGGAGAGAAAATAGAGGAGGGCAAGAGGAGGAGAGAAAATAGAGGAGGGCAAGAGGAGGAGAGAAAATAGAGGAGGGCAAGAGGAGGAGAGAAAATAGAGGAGGGCAAGAGGAGGAGAGAAAATAGAGGAGAGAAAAGAAAAGGAGGGCGAGCGGAGAGAAGAGAAAAGGAGGGCGAGAGGAGGAGAGAAAAGAAAAGGAGGGCGAGAGGAGGAGAGAAAAGAAAAGGAGGGCGAGAGGAGGAGAGAAAAGAAAAGGAGGGCGAGAGGAGGAGAGAAAAGAAAAGGAGGGCGAGAGGAGGAGAGAAAAGAAAAGGAGGGCAAGAGAAAAGAAAAGGAAGGCGAGAGGAGGAGAGAAAAGAAAAGGAGGGCAAGAGGAATAGGGAAAAGAAAAGGAGGGCAAGAGGGAAGACCTTTAGGAACACACGAATACCAATGTATAGTTACCTTGGTCACCTCCCTCATCCCATGTGCCTTTGTAATCAAGTTTCCTGTGTTATACTGACAGTGCTGTGCCACAACCACACCATCGTTCTGGTGCACCAGGAGGTTGTGAAGCTAATATAATGGCAGATTGTATGTGCTTGTACTAGCAGGAGTTAAATCAATGTACAAATGTTTATGAATATATAGATAAGTCGTGACTTTTTGTATTTTGTGTTAAAGTGGAGCTAAACTTTCTCTGCATTAGTAAATAGACTGGAAAGTAAATTTATATTTACTCCAAAGACATGCTGGTAGGTAAATTGGCTGCTGTCTAAATTGCCCCTAGTATGTGTATGAATGAATGTGAGTTAGGGACCTTAGATTGTAAGCTCCTTGAGGGTAGGGACTGATGTGAATGTACAATGTAAAATCGCTGCGTAAATTGACGGCGCTATATAAGTACCTGAAATAAATAAATAAATATTTACTTGTTTTGAAACTTCTTTTGTTTTTACATCTCTTCAAGCGGAGGTCTGCCCGCCTCTCAATAAATTAAAAGCCAGCAGCTACACATACTGTAGCTGCTGACTTTTAATAATAGGACACTTGCCTGTCCTGGAGTCCAGCGATATCGGCACCGCAAATGATGATTCCATTGGCTGCCGGGTGCTGCCGCCGCCGTTGCCGGTAAAGGATCCCGACAGTGAAGCAGTACGGCTTCACATCCAGGTCTCTACTGCACATGCGTGCTGCGCTCTTCTACCGGCCCGGCGGCAGGGGAAGGAGGAGCAGGGCGGTCTCCCGGAAGTGGGGACAGGGTACCTGTCAAGAGCCGGTATCTGCTCCCCCCTGAATGGTGCCAAATTTTGCACCGAGGGGGGGGGGGGGGGGGGTGTGAGACAAATGAGCAGAAGTTCCACTTTTGGGTGGAGCTCCGCTTTCAGTTGCGGCCTAATTTCTGGCCTAGGCAAAATTCCAGAAATCTTCATGAACATTTTTATTTTCTTTCATACGGAGGAGGGAGCTAAGCAAACCCTCCTGCATGCATGCTTAAACCAAGGGCAGATGGATTCCATAAAGTAAATGCTACATGAATCATCTGCCCTTACTCAAGATGCTTTTGGGGGTGGGGGTGTTCTTTAGAGTGATTTCTCAGAAAAATAGAGCATGGAGACCTGGCCTGGATGGATGGGGTAGTTTGTTTTGAATACTAAAAATTAATAGCATTTTCAGTGTGTGGTGCTCAGATATAGTTTTAGTTCCGCTTTAACAATGCCTGCTATGTTATGACTTTTTTACCTTCTTTTTTTAGTCACTGGTTCCAAGCGCAGCTTCAATTGAAATGTATTTTGTAAAGTTGGGGAAAGCGTAATCTTTGTCGGGATTTTTTTATTCTTTTTGTCCATTAGAGAGACTTTCTCTCCCAGAAAAAGGATGTTCGGAAGCAATGTGATGTCCCTTTGATGGTACATCCAGACCCCCCTCATTTCATGTCCTGGTGTCACTAGGGCAAGAAGTGAAAACCATCCCCCAATGGGGACACAGAAATAAATCTTAGCAGACATTCTGATTTTACCCGTCTGAAAAAAAAAAATGATTTTGGCTGGAGTAGAGTTTTTTTTTTAATAGCTTTGGTCATTCTAAGACATCTGGCATTGATTTCCACAGTCTAACATGTTCTGTTCCTTCACAGACCTTTCGATGACTGCAAGGCACCGGGAAGAGGATGGCTGTGGACAGCAGGAACAGCGACTGTACGACACACAGTAATGGCAGCCTCCCATCCAAACCTTCCTGCACGGGCCACCCCACAGCCTGCGACATAGACCAACCACCCCCAGGCTCCGAGGAATCCCAAGTTAAAGCCAGTCCTAATGGATGCCTTCCTCAGAATGGTGCCGCCAAACCTTGTTCCATGTATCTGGAGCACCAGAGAACTCCAGTCATCCCCCAGTGCTGCCACCACTGCTGCTATCACCCGCCCCCGAGCAGCCAGCAGGACCACGTTTCCCACACTGTTGGGACCTCACCTCTGCTGAACACTGAGTGCTCACAGCTTCAGCGAGAACTGTCCCCGACCTCTGTGTGTCCAAACCATCCACCCGTTTATCACCCCGTCTGCTGCGTGCAGCCATCACAGTCCTTTTGTATTCACCAATGGAGGGACCACTTCCAGCACCAACAGGTGCCACCACATCTGGTCAACATGAGGTCAGTGTTCTCTTCTTTTATTCTGGTGCCCCTCCCTCTTTAAAGTGGACCTGTCAACTAAGTTATTTTTCATGTTCAGCCCATGCATGCTATGTTTGTCATTTTAACACTTCCAGATATTTATTCCCTCTCCCGCTGACAATGCCTTCACCTGCTTTATTCTCCCTAGAAATAGGGCCATCTTTGTTTGGACACCCTTCAGGGTCAGCATGCCATATCAGCAGTGACAGTCACATAATCCTTCTGCCGGTGCAGTTCTTGATTGTGTTCACAAATGCCCGACCCAGATCAGCCCCTGCTGCAGTCTCTTACCTTGTGGTATGCTAAAAAGTTACAATGTTGCAGTGTGATCAATGGCAGAGGGGAGACTGAGGAAATGCTTCCTTCTGCCTGCGGCAAACTGATGACATCATCTCAGCCTAGGCAAGATCACTAACAGACTGAAGCTCTAAGTGTTACTAAACCCACAGCAGTAAAACCAGTCTGTATATGCAGTAAAGTATGCTTGTTATACTCACTGTGGAACCTAAGGGGTTAATCCTCTGCATTGTATAAAAAGGCTGTTTGATCCTGTCTTGTCTGATCCTCCCCTTCTTTTACTGTCGCCAATCTATCTGCTGATAGTATAGCGCATTGGAGGCAATACATGGTCAGTTTGTGTATTTCTGCTATAGTGTCTGTGTGTTTGTTTGTTTTCTTGGGAGGGTGCATGTGAACAGAACAGGGCCAATCGGCACTGTCCAGACAGAGGGTCAGGGGTACTGCAGCCTCATAGGACAGTCAGAGTAGAATGAAAACTCCTACAAGCTTTAACCAGACACAGATAGAAGTCACAAGATTGTTCTAACCGCTGATGAGAAAAGGTATTTAGCAGTTTATATTTACTAAAATAATTTAATTTCCGTGTACTGTGGGAGACCAGATATAGTGAATGCAGGGTCCTGGCTTTAGTAACACTTTTAAGGGTGTCTTTTTTTTTTTTTTTTTTTGTGATAATAGTATCGTTTTTCTGCATCTGTTGGTGGAGTGCATGTACAGTGAGGGGAAAAAAAGTATATGATCCCCTGCTGATTTTGTATGTTTGCCCACTGACAAAGAAATGTTCAGTTTATAATTTTAATGGTAGGTTTATTTTAACAGTGAGAGACAGAACAACAACAAAAAAATCCAGAAAAATGCATTTCAAAAAAGTTCTAAATTTATTTGCGTTTTAATGAGTGAAATAAGTATTTGATCCCCTATTAATCAGCAAGATTTCTGGCTCCCAGGTGTCTTCTATATAGGTAACAAGTGGCGATTAGGCGCACTCCCTTAAAGGGAGTGCTCCTAATCGCAGCTTGTTACCTGTATTGACAGAATCAATCAGATTCCAATCTCTCCACTATGGCCAAGACCAAAGAGCTGTCCAAGGATGTCAGGGACAAGATTGTAGACCTACACAAGGCTGGAATGGGTTACAAGACCATTGCCAAGCACCTTGGTGAAAGGGTGACAAGAGTTAGAGCGATTTTTATTTTTTATTTTTTTCAGCGAATGGAAGAAACATGAAATAACTGTCAATCTCCCTTGGTCTGGAGCTCCATACAAGGTCTCACCTTGTGGAGTTTCAATGATCATGAGAACGGTGAGGAATCAGCCCAATTCTACCCAGGAGAATCTTGTCAATGATCTCAAGGCAGCAGGGACCATAGTTGCCAAGAAAACAATTGGTAACACACTACGCCATGAAAGACTGAAATCCTGCAGTGCCCGCAAGGTCCCCCTGATCAAGAAAGCACATTTACAGGCCCGTCTGAAGTTTGCTAATGAACATCTGAATGATTCAGAGGAGAACTGGGTGAAAGTGCTGTGGTCAGATGAGATTAAAAGCAAGCTCTTTGGCATCAATTCAACTCGTCGTGTTTGGAGGAGGAGGAATGTTGCCTAAGAATGCCACCCCTACGGTCAAACTACTGGAGGTGGAAACATGATGCTTTGTGGGGGTGTTTTTCAGCTAAGGGGACAGGACAACTTCACTGCATCAAAGGAAGATGGCCGCCGGGGCCATGTACCATCAAATGTAAACCTTGGGTGAGAAACTCCTTCCCTCAGCCAGGCCATTTTAAATGAGTCGTGGATGGGTATTCCAGCATGACAATGACCCAAAACACATGGCCAAGGCAACAAAGGAGTGGCTCAAGAAGAAGCACATTAAGGTCCTGGAGTGGCCTAGCCAGTCTCCAGACCTTAATACCATAGAAAATATGTGGCGGAGCTAAAGGTTCGAGTTACCAAACGTCAGACTTGAAACCTTAATGACTTGGAGAAGATCTGCAAGGAGGAATGGGACAAAATCCCTCCTGAGATGTGTGCAAACCTGGTAGCCAACTACAAGAAACGTCTGACCTCTGTGATTGCCAACAAGTACGAAGTCATGTTTTGCGAAGGGGTAAAATACTTTTTCACTCATTAAAAGGCAAATCAATTTATAACTTTTTTTAAATGCGGTTTTTCTTGTTTCATTGTTCATTTCTTGTTCATTTTTGTTGTTGTTCTGTCTCTCACTATTAAAATAAACCTACCATTAAAATTATAGACTGACCATTTCTTTGTCAGTGGGCAAGTGTACAAAATCAGCAGGGGATCAAATCATTTTTTCCATTACTGTAGGCAGTAAGTGGCTGGAAAGAGCATGAATGAGAGAGCAGCAACGGAGATGCTGCAAAGGATGAAAAATGTGAAGAAAAATATTTATTAAAGGAAATGAAAAAAATGCAAATTGTATGATACAATGTTTTGGCAAACGAAATGTCATTCAGTTGGGGTTTACATCTACTTCTAAAAGACAATCCGTACAGTACTACAGAAGAGAAAAAGGGAAGACGCCCATAGCTGAGATTTCTGGTTTAGGTAGCTGCTGAAAAGTTAGACCACGTGACTGTTTAATTCATCTCTATGGTTCTGTATTGCTGAGTTCCCAGGTCTGCACACCTGCTGTACCCATTAGGAGGGGATCCCACCATTCCCATCCCTGCTGGATATTTATGTATATTGGGGGGAGAAAATAGCAGACGGAGCTGGAACACAAATGGGTGGCCAAGAACACCCAAAACTCCCAGAAAATTTAAGTTTTGCCATACACTAGTAGAATTGTGTTTTATAAATGTTTAGTTTTAAGAACATTTGTTCGATTTTCTATTTGTTAGTGGGGTCAAGTCAATGTTTTCGTTTCGACCACAGTGATGAAAATTCAAAGAAGCAGTATGGAATTTTTTTTTTAATGAATTTCTAACAGTGTAATGTAGTTTATGTTCTCCTACATTGTAAAGCTCTCTGATTCCACCTGTATTAAATTGTATTGTAACTGTCTGCCCTCCTGTTGTAAATTGTTGTCCCTATATAAATCCTGTGTAATAATGATCAGTTAACGTCCAAAAGCAAATGTTAAAAACTATATTTTGAACAACTTTCAAAAAACCTGCATCAAATTGTGGAATGGACTGAGATTTTTCATACAAATTGTTTCATTCAAAAATCTAATAATGTGTAACCAGCTTTTGAAACCGAGTTAGGAATTATGGCAATTTATAATCGGATTAAGAAGTTAATTCCCACTCCAGTCATAGCTTAAAGTGGATGTAAACCCTTACATAGTGAAGTGACTAGCCGCAGGCAATGCAAAGATTAAACAAAATCCTCCAACATAAGTTGTACCTGTTTATCTGCTGCACTTTCTTCTCCACAGCCATTCAAAGTGCTGAATTTTAAAGCATGTCTAAGTTCAGAAAAAAGGGGGCGGAGAGCTGAAGTTACACTCAGCAGAGCTCAGTGAGGAGAGCTCTGACAGCTGATTGGAGGGAAGGGACACTCCCCCTTCACACAGCACACAGGAACAGAGCTGAGGTTGTTGATCAGCTGGAGGTCCCTCCCCTGTCACCACTTTTCCTGGTGTCAGGAAAACATGTCAGAAATGATTCATGCTGATAGCAGAGGAACAAAGCCGCAGACAAAAGTGACACTTTAAGCGGAGTTCCACCCAGTTAAAAGTCAGCAGCTACAAAAAGTGTAGCTACTGACTTTTAATAATCAGACACTTACCTGTCCCATGGTCCAGCGATGGGGCCGCCCGATGCTTCCCTCCTCTTCCCCTCCCCTCCGCGGCGCCAACATCACAAGTGTGGGCGCCCGGCTGTGGCTTCACAGCCGGACGCGCACTGCGTGTTGTGAATGGCTGGGCAAGAACTTTGCAGGGAGGGTGGGGGACAGGGGAACTTCTGGCGGCCCTGTACCAGGAGAGGAAGTGGAAGCTGGGTACCCGCTCCCCCCCCCCCCCCCAAAAAAAAAATGACATGCCAATTGTGGCATGTCGGGGGGTGGGGGGTGTCACCTGTACTTAAAGTGGAAGTTCCACTTTATGGGTGGAACTCTGCTTTAATGATCTGGACTGAGACCAGTACACACTATAGAGGGATATGCTTTGTTCATATTTTATGTCTCAAGTTTAAAATCACTTTAACCACTTCAGCCCCGGAAGGCTCTTCCTGACCAGAGCACTTTTTGCAATTCGGCACTGTGTCGCTTTAACTGACAATTGCACGATCGTGCGACGTTGTACCCAAACAAAATTGGCGTCCCTTTTTTCCCACAAATAGAGCTTTCTTTTGATGGTATTTGATCACCTCTGCATCACTTCTGATCACCGCTGTAAACAAAAAAAAAAGAGCGAGGATTTTGAAATAAAACAAACTTTTTTTTTTTTTTTACTTTTTGCTACAATAGATGTCCAAAAAAAATTATATAAAAACAAATTTCTCCTACGTTCACTGACAGACGCAGCTCTTCTTGACTTTGTGGGTTTTATGTTCGTCTTACCAGGAGTTAACTAGGCAGGGAAAGAATTCAGCTGGCCCCTCCCCTTCGGTCCAGTTGAGGAACGTTTGATCCGTAACTTTGACCTCTCAAGGAGACACTCCCCCCCAAAATTACATCCTTTCCTCCTGCCGGGGGTCCCCTCCCCGGTCGACTTAAGAAAGGGACGGATCAATTGAGGACCATTCTGCTTGTATTTTGGGTGTTTCAGTTCTTCTCGACGCAGACAGTCACTTGCATCCTCTTTAAACAAAAATATATTAAAAAAAACCTGTAGATAACATCGTTTTTCATTTTTTTTTTTTTTTCAAACAAAATAAAGTTTTAGGAGCGAGAAAAAAAAAACAAATGTCGCCACTAGTCTTCACTACGTCTCCACTAGTTTATGGTAGTTTTC
>BLSH010041444.1:626759-649973 GCA_018402905.1 Glandirana rugosa | reverse complement strand
TGGCTTCGCACTCTCTGATTCGTACCTTCGTACAAGGTGTGCGACATGTGGCGCCTCGGGTGAGATGTCCAATGGCACCATGGGATCTGAATTTGGTGTTTTCTGTTCTTCAAAAACCACCTTATGAAAAGATCAGGGAGATTCCCTTACAACTTTTGTCGCAGAAGGTGGCCTTTTTGGTTGCCATCACTTCTGCCAGGCGAGTATCCGAACTGGCTGCACTTTCGTGCAAGTCTCCTTATTTGGTGATACATAAGGATAAGGCGGTCTTGCGACCCCTTCCGTCCTTTCTTCCAAAGGTAGTCTCTTCTTTTCATATCAATGAAGATATTGTTCTACCCTCATTGTGCCCTCGTCCATTGCACCCGAAGGAATTCGAGTTGCATGCCTTGGATGTAGTTAGGGCCTTACGGGTGTACTTGGCTGCTACAGCTTCTTTTCGAAGAGCTGACGCCCTGTTTGTTTTGCCAGAGGGCCCGCGCAAAGGTTTAGCGGCCTCTTCGGCAACAATTTCTCAGTGGATTAGAAAAACCGTGACCCATGCGTATTCTGTTTGGGGCAAGGTTCCCCCTTTTCCGGTCACGGCTCATTCTACCCGGGCGGTTAGTACTTCCTGGGCCTTCAGACACCAGGCTTCGGTGTCACAGGTGTGCAAGGCGGCCACTTGGGCCTCGGTTCACACTTTTACTAAGTTCTACAAAGTTGATGTGTTTGCATCTTCAGATGCTGCTTTTGGCCGCAAGGTTCTGCAGGCGGCAGTGTAGGCGCGACTGGCGCCTCCTCAGAGGTTCACTTGGGTACAGTTGTTTTTGCGTTTACCCACCCCTCTTTTTTGACACAGCTTGGGGACGTCCCCACAAAGTCAAGAAGAGCTGCGTCTGTCAGTGAACGTAGGAGAAAAAGGGATTTTATTATAACTTACCATAAAATACTTTTCTCCGAGTTCACTGACAGACGCAGCACCCACCCCTCTGGGCTCTGTTTTGGTACGGCTTGTGTACAAACTGGAGAGTTCCTCTGTGAGGGGGGTTTTAATGTAGGAAAGGAGGACGGCCCCCAGGGGAGGGGCCAGCTGAATTCTTTCCCTGCCTAGTTAACTCCTGGTAAGACGAACATAAAACCCACAAAGTCAAGAAGAGCTGCGTCTGTCAGTGAACTCGGAGAAAAGGATTTTACGGTAAGTTATAATAAAATCCCTTTTTATTCAACAGTTTAGACCGATATATATTCTTCTACATATTTATGGTGAAAAAAAATCTCAATAGGCGTATATTGATTGGTTTGCGCAAAAGTTATTGCGTCTACAAACTATGGAATAAATTTAGGGACTTTTTTTTGTTGTTTTTACTGGTAATGGCGGCGATCTGTGATTTTTAGAGGGACTGTGACATTGCGGCAGACAAATCTGACCCCAAATTACACTTTTTGGGGACCAGTTGCCGGGTTTATAAACTATGCGAATTGATTTATGGTGTTTTTACTCCTTCTTCTTTTTTTTTTTTTTTTTTTTTTTTACTAGTAATGGCGGCGATCTGCAATTTTTATTGCGACTGCAATATTGTGATAGACATGTCGGACACTTTTGACCCTTTGTTAGGACCACTGACATATATACAGCGATCAGAGCTAAAAATAGCCACCGATTACTGTATAAATGTCACTGGCAGGGAAGGAGTTAAACTCTAAGAGGCAATCAAGGGGTTAGCTGTATTCCCTCACTGTGTTCTAACTGTGTGGGGGCTGGGCTGGTGGGGACATGACCGATCTAACTGTTCCCAATTACAGGGATCAGTAGATCACTGTCATGTCCCCTGACATTGGTGATTCCCCGTTCTGCCTCTCTTGAAGGCGATTGCGGGTAGCCGGCAGACATCGAGTCCAACCGACCCGCGGGCACGCTCAAGCAGCCAACATATGGCGATTCACGCTGGAGAGCCGACCTGCTGCTGTATATCTGCGTGAGCAGGTCGACAAGCAGTTAAGCTGGCCATACACTATTCAAAATCTTTTGTTTTAAGAACAGTTAGATCTTCTGATCACTAGCGGAATCAAATCTGCATTTGTTTTTGACCACAGTGATGAGAAAATCCAAAGGAGCAGAATGGAAAGTGTTTTTTTTTTTTTTTTTTTTTTTTTTTATCTACAGCTCACAAATTTCTAACAGTGAATAATGTGGTTTTTGTTTGGAAAAGTTTATTCATTCCAAATCGAATGTTAAAAGCTAACAAAATTTTTAAATGACATCTGTCAAACTGTCAAATGTACAGAAAAATGTTGTACGAATATTCTGGATGTAAACCCGAAAAATTCTGCCTAGTAGAGTAGAGCATGTCGTCATCTGTGCCCAGTCTTGTCACAAAGAGTTAATCCAGCTCTGAGCAATCCCCTTATCTTTTTTCAGTAAGAAAAAGAACAAACTCATTTGTTCCATGTGCTGTGTGAGTGACAGGTAATTTCCTTATCTCATGCACAGAGCAGACAAAGCTTCACACACCCCCCCCCTTTCTCCTCCGCTCTCCCAGGATTGGTTGCTCCACACTTCAGCATGATTGGGCATGCTGAAGTCATGTGGTATCTTTCTTGAGTTTTGACTGGATGATTCTCAAAACTCTGCAATAGCACAGTAGGAGAGTGTCTAGGCGGGGGTGCCACAACTCCACCCACCGAGCTCCAGCAAAGAGACCTACCCACTGATTCCAGAGTTTAGTTTATACTGGGGGAGTGGTGGGTTTACATCCACCTTAAGTTGGCCATACACTAGAAGATTTTTGAATGCACATTTGTGTTAAAATCCTCATATTGAAGAGTACTTCAGAAATTGTTTGCTTTTGACCTTCAATCTTGGAATTTTTGGACTTTCAGGAACGAAAGTCACATTCACTGTTAGACATTCATTAGTCTACTACTTGTTAAAAAAAAATATTTTGAAAAATTTTCAATCCATTCTTAAAACAAATTTTTTCTAAAAAAAATTCTACTAGTGTATGGCCAGCTTTTAGCCTTGGTTGAACAATTTGATGATTTTTCGACCTTTTATTGCTGTGTGCATGTGTTTTTTTTTTTTTCTTGTGTGCTGTGGGTTTTGTACAGTTTAGAACCTGTCAGGATTTAATTGCTAAGTGTGCAAGGAGGAAAGCGCTGCAAGCAAAACGTGTATAGCCCAGATTCGGTATAATTCAGACTCATAAGCCAGTGCATTTCGGGGTTTATCAGGGCTACAAATAACACCTAAAAGATTGTGATGAGTGTAGAGCATTTGAAAGTATTGACTTCAGGGTGGTATGGGATATTGCGTGTAGCTACATAGGGATATAGTCTACACCAGGGATATGCAATTAGCGGACCTCCAGATGTTGCAGAACTACAAGTCCCATGAGGCATAGCAAGACTCTGACAGTCACAAGCATGACACCCAGAGGCAGAGGCATGATGGGACTTGTAGTTTTGCAACAGCTGGAGGTCCGCTAATTGCATATCCCTGGTCTACACCATTGGTTCTCAACCTCAGTCCTCAAGTACCCCCAACAGGCCATGTTTTGGGAATTTCTTTTAGATAAAACAGCAGTCCAAAATACCAAGTCATTGACTCTGATTTAAAGCACCTGTGCAAGATAAAGGAAAACCTGGAATCATGGCCTGTTGGGGGTACTTGAGGACTAAGGTTGAGAACCACTGGTCTACACAATTCAGAAGACCCATACAGAGAAGAAATCTGAAAAGCTGGTCTAAAATATTGGCAAGAATTGAAACCAAACCAAAAAAAAATTAAACAAAATCCTAGTTTTTACCTTGTTCCCGTAGTAAGAAATTACTTTTATTACTCCTTGGGACATTATCACTAGGCTTGTAAAATTCTTATAGGGACAGCTGCTCAGTTCCTACTGACATAGGCATTCCCCCAGAATCTCCCAAGTGTCTTCTGTGTCCCGAGAGAGTTCTGTTGTCCAGCAGGCAGGGCTGACACCACTGCTTGGGAATTCAGTGCAGCAGAGGCATTGTGCTGTCAGCTTAAAGGGGAAGTTAGTGTTGTAAAGGCTCGTTTTTTTTTTTCTCCTTTAAAAATAACAAACATTTTGTACTTGCTTCCTCTGTGCAGCGGTTTTACACAGAGCAGGTCGGATCCTCCTCTTCTCAGGTTCCTCTTCAGCTCTCCTGGCCCCACCCTACTGTTCAGTGCCCCCACAGCAAGCAGCTTGCTATGGGGGCACCCGAGCCAAGTCAGAGCTCCCTGTGTCCATTTAGACACGGAGCCCTGCCCTGGCCCTGCCCCTTCTCTCTCCTGATTGGCTGACTTTAACAGCAGCAGCCAATGGCGCCGCTGCTGTGTCTCAGCCAATCAGGGAGGGAGAATCTAGGACGGCTGAGACACTCGTGGACATGGCTGGACAGCACGTGGAGATCACTGGAGTAGCGGTGTCTACTTCAGTGCCTTCCAGCTTCCAGGGGTACCAGCCAGGTATTTTTTGTGTGTGTATATGTGTATACAGTATGTGTATATGCATGCATGTGTGTGTGGATGAATATTACACACGGTGCCTTGAAAAAGTATTCATACCTCAAAATTTTCCACATTTTGTCTTGTTACAATCAAAAACGCACATATGTTTTATTGGGATTTTATGTGATAGACCAACACAAAGTGGCGCATAATTGTGAAGTGAAAGGAAAATTATAAATGGTTTTCAATTTTTTTTTTATAAATACCTGAAAAGTGTGGCGTGCATTTGTGTTCAGCCCCCTTTACTCTGATACCCCCAACTACAATTTAGTCAAACCAATTGCCTGCAGAAGTCACCTAATTAGTAACTAAAGTCCCCCTGTGTGTAATTTAATCTCAGTATGAATACAGTTGTTCTGTGAAGCACCCAGCGGTTTGTTAGAGAACCTAAGTGAACAAACAGCATCAAGAAGGCCAAGGAACACACCAGACAGGTCAGGGAAGTTGTGGAGAAGTGCACAGCAAGGTTAGGTTATAAAAGAAACAAACATCCCAAGCTCTGAACATCTCACAGAGCACTGTCCAATCCATCATCCGAAAATGGAAAGAGTATGACACAACTGTAAACCTACCAAGACATGGCCATCCACCCAGGGCTGGCCCAAGACATTGTGCTGCCTGGGTCCAAGAATGAAGTGCTGCCCCCCCAAAAAAAAAAAAAACCACGCTCACCAAAAGGCCCCTACATCCATTATTTTATATCATGACAACTAAAACTAAAATTAAATTTATCTGGAAGTCAGATTTACATGCAATAGCACCTTGTCTATATGAAAAATATGACATTCCATTATGTTCAATTCCAAGGGATGGGCTAGAGTAGTATAGGGGCAGGCAGAGCAGCCCGGGGGGAGTTGTCATTATGACACACAAAACTGCTGGAAATAAATCTTGGTCGTCAATTTGCTAAGTAAATAGAAAAGAAGAGGTGCCTGTGGTTCAGTTTGCTGCCCCTGTCGACCCACTGGGACCCATGGTAGGGCCGGCCCTGCCTCCACCTAAACTGACAGGCCAGGCAAGGAGCTCATTAATCAAAGAAGCAGCCAGGAAGCCCAAGGTAACTCGCGAGGAGCTGCAGAGATCCACAGCTAAGGTGGGAGAATCTGTCCACAGGACAACTATTAGTCGTGCACTCCACAAATCTGGCCTTAATAGAAGAGTGACAAGAAGAAAACCATTGTTGAAAGACATAAGAAGTCCTGTTTTGTGAGAAGCCATGTGGGGGACTCAGTAAACGTGGAAGAAGGTGCTCTGGTCAGATGAGACCAAAATTTAACTTTTTGGTATAAAAGCGAAACGTTGTGTGTGGCGGAAAACTAACACTGCACATCACCCTGAACACACCATCCCCACCGTGACACATGGTGGTGGCAGTATCATATTGTGGGGATGCTTTTCTTCAGCGGGGACAGGGAAGCTGTCCAGAGTTGATGGAAAGATGGATGGAGCCAAATACAGGGCAATCTTAGAAGAAAACCTGTTAATCTGCAAAAGACTTGAGACTGGGGTGGAGGTTCACCTTCCAGCAGGTAATGACCCTAAACATACAGCCAGAGCTACAATGGAATGGTTTAGATCAAAGCATATTCATGTGTTAGAATGGTCCAGTCAAAGTCCAGACCTAAATCCAATTGAGAATCTGTGGCAAGACTTGAAAATTTATCTTCACAGGACGCTCTCCATCCAATCTGACAGAGCTTGAGCTATTTTGCAAAGAAGAATGGGCAAAAATGTCCTCTCTAGATGTGCAAAGCTGGCAGAGACCTCCCCAAAAAGACTCACAGCTGTAATTGCAGTGAAAGGGGGTTCTACAAAGTATTGACTCAGGGAGGCTGAATAAAAATGCACGCCACACTTTTCACATATTTATTTGTAAATCATTTTGAAAACCATTTATCATTTTCCTTCCACGTCAGTTATGTGCCACTTTGTGTTGGTTTATCACATAAAATACATTTCTGTTTTTGGTTGTAACATGATAGTAATATGACAAAATGTGGAAAATTTCAAGGGGTTTGAATGCTTTTTCAAGGCACTGTATATTACTTAGCCCAATGTAACCATGTATAAAATATCCATGCCTGGAATTATTTAAATATTCCTTTACATAAATGGCATAATAACCTGTAAATGGCATTGGGAATTTTACAAATCTCTTGTGTGCTTTGTGTCTGGAATATAATAGAGCTAAACCAGGCACCAATGTCTCCCGATCATCCCTCCTGTCCTTCATTATCAGAGGTAATTGGGGCCAGGCCCCTCTGCAGCATACAAGACAAAGTCCGATTTCACTTCATTACAACACAACAGAACTTTATTGTCATTCGATCTTGCAGCGCTGTGGCGGAGGTCGGTGAGGTGACCCCATTGTGGATGAGACTTTTATTCTCTCCTCGCAGGTTTTGTTGTTTGGGAATTGGATTTTCTTTCACTCGGAGGAATTCTGAGGCCTGTTGGAGAGGAGGGTTAGGTGGAATCTTATTTTCCCCTTCATTACGGTGTACAGAACATGATGACAGGTTGTGTCTCGAATGCTCTTTTGGCTGATGCCCTGTTGGAATTGTCTGAGGAGCTAATAACTGCTTTTCCTGACCATATTCAGGACTATAAGAATTCTAAAAAAAAAGAGGAATTTAATCTACAGTAAATTATCAGTGCTTTTATGCAGGGAAGCAATTGAAAGTAATACAAAATTTTCCTAGCACACAGTAATGCACAAAATAACCAAACCGTTTGAACAACTCAGGTTAAAACGGAGGTTTAGTTGCATACAATTGTAAATGCCCATGAAGCCACACTGCTGCACCAAGGCACCTCTGTGAAGTGTGGTCCCTAACTTAGGAACTATTTAAGTTCCCAACCCTACAACATGTATAGCCATGCTTAGCCACCTCAGCCCTTGAAGGATCTCCCACTTTAGGACCAGAGCACTTTTTGCAATTAGGCACTGCACCGCTTTAACTGACATTTAAGCAGTCGTGCAACGTTGTACCGAAACTTTGCTTCCTTTTTCCCCCACAAATAGAGCTTTCTTTTGGTGGTATTTGATCCCCTCTGCGTCATTTCTGATCACCGCTATAAACAAAAGAAGAGCGACAATTTTGCAAAAAAAAAAAAAATTATTTCTTTTTGCTAAAATACAAATCCAAAAAAAAAAAATATTAAAAAAAAAATTTTCTTCATTGGTTTTGGCCGATTTATATTCTTCCTCATATTTTTGGTAAAAAAAAAAAATCGCAATCAGCGTTTATTGATTGGTTTGCGCAAAAGTTGCCGCGTTTACGAATGATGAGAATTCATTTGTGGGGTTTTTATTTCTTTTTTATATTTTACTAGTAATGACAGTGATCTGCGATTTTTAGCAGTACTGCGATTTTGCGGCGGACATGTCGGACCATTTGACACTGTTTTTGGGATTATTGGCATTTATACAGCGATCAGTGCTATGAAAATGCACTGATTACTGTGTAAATGCCATTGGCAGTGAAGGGGGCACTCTAAGGGTTAACTGTGTTCCCTCAGTGTGTTCTAACTGTATGTGGGCTGGGCTGGCTGGGGGAGGGGAGTGATCACGGCTCCCAATCTACAGGAAGCCTGTGATCACATCCCTTCCCCCTCTGTCAGAACGGAGATCTGTGTTTACATACACGGACCTCCGTTCTCTCACTGTGGGGGAGCCATCGTGGGTAGCCGGCGGAGATCGAGTCCGTCCTGCCTGCTCCCTGGCCCCCCCGGGACACGGTGAGCATGCCTCCGGCGGCACGCACGGTCTCGCATCTGCCGTCAGGTGACAGCGGTTTGCGATAATGAACCAAGTTTTCACCGTCAAGCCACGGTGGGCAGTCGGCAACTGGTTAAAGCTGAAGTTTTCCCTTCAAGAAATTTAAAAAACACCTTTTCATGTTCGTTCCCTTATTTTAGGGATGCCATGTCTGGTCTCTGTGCTTCTCTATGTAGTGCAGGCAGATCATTGCTGGTGAGAGGGGCCCGGCATGCCTTGCCTTGATGGGCAGGTGTCCTAGAAGAGTGGATGGCCTAGACAGCCTACATTTGCATAGAGGCTGCCCTAGGTAGCACCCACATGTGATGCGAGCCTCCATGATTGAAAGACCAGAAATCCAATGAGCGGGTTGGGCAAGGGACAGTCAGGCTAGAGAGGAAACACTAGATGATGGTGGATGTCCTCCAGCCATGAAATGAGGCGTGCTGCAGATGCTAATGTATTGTCGTCACTCTTCCCACTGCTGTTTTGCCAACAGGAGGACACCGGAAAAGCTCTATGTAACTTGGCAGTCATGATTTGGCACTTTATCTCAAATAAAGCTTTATTGAACAAAATATATTTGTCATTACAAAATCCAGAACATACGCACCCAGGTAGTACATGAAATTGTTTCAAACTGACATACAACATGGTATTAAACACCAGGGTAGAACAGTCTATCCTCAAAAGCCAGGTAAAAATACATGTACATGTCAGGAAAATACACCTCTACTGTCCATAGACACCCTCACAGAACAGGTACTGCTTATCCTCGGCCAATTAGGCGATCCATAAGAAGATCAACTGGTGCCTATCCCAGCATGTTCAGCCAGGGGACCCATAGCTTATCTAATTTACCGAAGCTACCCCTATGCTGAAAGATATATTTTTCCACCCGAACGGTTTCTCCCGTTTGTGCTATCCACTCTTTCGGTGTGGATGATTTGGATCTTATGTGGAACTAAACCCTCCTTTCCTTTTATAGCCAAGGAAGCTGCCATCTTAGCCTCTGTTTGATCTGCAGTTGCAATGGTGCTCATTTGTGTGGCTGTAGATGAACAATAAAAACCGTGTATGTGGTTATAAACCCTCATATACCCAGTGAAGTGACTGACCATAGATGAGACACAGAGATGAAACAAATCCTGCTACATAAGTTGTGCCTGTCTCTCCAGTCTTTTTTCTACATCCGTTCAAAATCGATTTTTAAAGCTTGTGTGAGAGTTCAGAAAAAAGGGGGCGGGCAGCGGACATTACACTGTGCAGAGCTCTGAGAGCTGATTGGAGGGAAGAGACACACCTCCCTCCACACAGCTCGCAGGAACAGAGCTGAGGCTGTCAATCGACTGGATCTCCCTCGCCTGTCACCTTTTTTTCTCATGGTGTCAGGAAAACTGGTCAGAAGTGATTCATGCTGATAGCAGAGGAACGAAGCAGGAGACCAAAATGACACTTGTTGCGCTTAAAGAGGAAGTAAACCCTGATGGGTTTTACTTCCTCTTCGTTCCTCTTCATTACCCTGTAATGCAAAAGCATAATTGGGTAGTATGCATCGCATACTAGCCTATCATGTGACACATGCCTGCATTGGAAGCCTGCACTGTCCCCTCTCCAGGCCACGTCAATTTTCACCCCTTATCGCCCCTCTTCCTTTTGGGGCTGCATACTCTGGCTCTGTGATTGGCCGGAGCTGCGTGACGTCACTCCCGCGCATGCCAATCGCGGTACGATCTCAGTGAAGAAAGTTCACGGAGGCTGTTTCTTCACTGCGCATGTTCCGATGACGTCGGACACGGAAGTACATGCATATCTCCTAAACCGTGCAGGGAACCTACAGGTAAGCCTTATTATAGGCTTAACTGTAGGTTAAAGTGGTTGTTCAGAGTTGACAAGTACACAGTATAGAGTAATTTTTATTTTTTTTAATTTGTAAGGAAATGCCTTTTTTTTTCTTCATATTTCAGCCATACTCCTGGCTGCGGGCGCCTAGGTGATTACGTCACTGGGCGATTCGCAAGGGCTCCCGGGATAGCGGCGTCATGTATCTCAGTAGTCCTTGCAAATCGTCTAGTGAAGAAATCTCGCAATGATTGCTATAGCAACCTGGGTGGGAACTTCCACTGACACCGCTATGGCAAGGTGTCAGGATGAAGGAGCGCCACACTGTGGCATTCCTGCGCAGGTGCTAGATCTGGAGGTGCGTGCTGGGTAGCCAGCTGCACAGAATCCCGGAAATAGATCAAAGAGGGCTTCAGATGCCCACAGTGGAGATGGACCCTGTCAGCTTCCGCAATCCTGGTACTTTTATTCAATTTTAAACTGCAATAAAAAGGACTACATTAACCACTTAGGATTTCCCACTGTAGGACCAGAGCACTTTTTGCGATTCGGCACTGCGTCGCTTTAACTGACAATTGCGCGATTGTGCGACGCTGTACCCAAACAAAATTTGCATCCTTTTTTCCCACAAATAGAGCTTTCTTTTGGTGGTATTTTATCACCTCTGCGTCACTTCTGATCACCGCTATAAACAAAAAAGAGCGACAATTTTGCGAAAAAAATTTATTTTTGCTAAAATACATATAGAAAAAAATATATAAAAAAAACAATTCATCGGTTTTGGCCGATTTTATATTATTCCTCATATTTTTGGTAAAAAAAAAATTGCAGTCTGTGCTTATTGATTGGTTTGCACAAAAGCTGCCACGTTTACAAACCATGAGAATTATTTTCTGCCGTTTTTTTTTTAATTTATTTTATTTTTTTATTGGTAATGGCAGCGATCTGCGATTTTTATCGGGACTGTGATATTGGGGCGGACATGTCGGACATTTTTGACACTTTTTTTGGGACCAATGACATTTACACAGCGATCAGAAATTTAAATATCCACGGATTACTGTATAAATGTCATTGGCAGGGAAGAGGTTAACTGTGTTCCCTGTGTGTGTTCTAACTGTATGGGGGCTGGGCTGGCAGGGGCACCAGAGATCTAACGGATCCTGAGTACAGAGATCAGTAGATTTCTGACATTCCGCCTGACAGAGTGGGGAACCACCGTGTTTACATTGGCGGTTCCCCGTTCTGACTCTGTCACAGGCGATCGCGGGTCGCCAGCGGACATTGAGTCCGCCCGACCGGCGGCCCCACTCAGGGAGCGTGTGGCGGGCATGAGCGCGTGGCGGCAACTCGCCCCCGAGTAACGACTATAAGCGCCGATTTGCAGGACAGAGCCACACTGTCGCCACTTATAGTCGTTACACGGTCGGGAAGTGGTAATAACACTATCTAAAGATTGCATATAGATCATGTTAGAGTGGAGTCTTAAAAAAAAATTGGGGCACAGGTACTTTGCTTTAAGGCTGGCTAGATACTGAGATTTTTTTTTTTTTTTGTAAGCTGCGATATATTTGCTGAATTTTATTACATTTTTTTTATATTGTATTTTCCCCTGTCTGGTGAGCTGCAGGTGGAGCAATACAGCCTGTCCTATAAGCGAATGGCTGTATGCCACTCTATTCGCTTCTTTGACAGGCGGTATGCTCCACCCGCCGCTCCCTAGCCACAGGAAAATGGAGATATTTTATCACTGGGTATATGTATACCTCTATGTGCATGTACACCTAAACACCGCCTGAGCACAATTACATAACCATAAAGCCATATGTAGTTCTACGGCGTGTTTTAGTGGTTTGCCTGGAGCTCTGCATTAATATCCGCAGCCAGTTTCAACACTTTCAAGCAAGTACAGGTCTTCGTAAATGTTTTTTATTGCTTTTGGAGAAGTTTGAGAAGTCAAGTTTACATATAGCCATGAAAGATTCCTCACATCGTTTGCTTTTCCTGTCCCCTCGGTTTTGGCTCGCTTTCAGAAAGTGAGTCACGGAGGCATTTTAAAAAGCTGCATTATTGCTACTTCAAAAAGCTTTTGACTTCCAGAGCAGTAGGCAGCGTTGGGGTGAAATCAAAGTGTTTCTGGAAGGGGGGAGAATTCTGTGCGCGCTTACCGCGAAGTGACGTGAGGCTTTAGCGGTGACAAGAAGCAAATGTCAGTTTCCTTAATCTTTTGCACTTTGTTTTATCAGTGTCCTCATAGGGTACTTGTGATTTGTTCCGGCTGGTGGAGAGGAAACAAAGGGGCGCTTGTAACACTTGTTACCGAATGTCATCTAGAAGAAGGAGATTTGTTCATACCTGGCATGCTGCCCTTAAAGAGGAACTACAGCGCCGAGTGAATAGACATTTAGTGGTGGTGTTGTAATGAATTGCTAGTTGTAAGCGTTCCTGTAACATCATTTTAGGATATATAAAGAGGAATTTTACCCATAACAACTTGTTAAAAAATGTTCTTTAGCAAGGAACATTCCATATTAATAATTATTCTACCAAATTAGTGTCTGCTGTAAATTGCCCCCAGTATTGCTTCTGTTTCTTCTTGCCATAGGCTGCCATTTTGCTGAAGCCCAGAGCCCCAGCAATAAAGCTGAACTAAACCCATCAATTTAAGTTTCAAAAAAGTTACATTCCTGGAATGCCGGGATTGCTAACTGTCACATTTGGTTGTGTCCTCAACCAAACGGTTAAACCATCATATGGCTGGTGTCATAACTGATCATATGTGCAGCACCATGGCAGCTGCAGAACAAACAGAAGCAGCTTCCTTGGCTGTAAAGGATAGGAGAGTTTAAAGAGGTGCTCTGGCCCCCCCCCCCCTCACGAAAAAATTATATCAGCTACAAATACTGTAGCTGCTGACTCTTAATATTAGGACACTTACTTGTCCAGGGTTCCCACGATGTCGGCGCCCCAGCCGATTTTCGGATTGGCTGTCGGGTGCTGCCGCTGCCATTCCTGGTAGGGGAAACCCAATGACACCAATGATGGGGCACAATTTCTCCCAATGATATCAATGATGGGGCACAATTTCTCCCAGTGATGGGAAATAATTCCTCCCAATGACACCGATGAAGGGGTGCAATTCCTCCCACTAACACCAATGGTGGGGCACAATTTCTCCCACTGACACCAAAGATTGGGCATTGTTTTTTTAGCAGTGATGTCAGGGCCTTTTCTACTTTTATTATGGGGAAATCTTTCCAACTGACATTGGAGGGAGTGCATGTGGACAGGAAATGATGGGGGAAATCTACAGCATTCAGCTGTATGTAAAGGCATTTTTTTTATTTTTGAATAGTTCAGAAAGGGTTGCCTATTGCGCATGCGTGAGTCACGCTGCGCCTTGTGAATGATCCCGTAGTCTTCTGGAACCTATGATGTATCCCAAAAGACTGTAGGGGAAGGAGGCTGAGCTGAACTTCTGGCTCAGTTCACTGTGTTAGAAGGAGGCAGGGCCGATCTCCTGACTTAGTTCGCTGTCAAAACCAGGTTCCCGTTCCCCCTCCCCCATCCCAAACAGTGGCAAATGAGGTAATTGGGAAGGGGGGGGGGGGAGCACATACAAGCAGAGCTTCACCTTTTGGGTGGAGCTCCACTTTAACTGAGATTTTCTATCAATTCCTGTTGTGTATGCAACAGCAAATCAAAAAAATAACCTGACTGGTATTTTTAAACTAGGGGTCTGTATCCATTGAGAAAAGGTTTGTTCAAATGAGGTGTACTGGATGCTGCACAGGTATAACTGAGGTGTACAGAGCACACTGGGGTCATGGAATAATACAAAATGCTCAGATGCAAGTCATGGGGTGCACAGTGTGCGCTGTGGTCCCTGGAGTCTCTGGATGCTCAGAGGTGCAGTGGAGACATGACGTGCACGGGGGCACTGAATAACACAATGCTCAGAGGTACACTGCATTCACGTGGGGTACACTGCAGTCATAGGTTGTTTAAGGGTGAACTTTCCCAGGAGGTTTTGGAGTGCACCGGAGTTACTAGGATGCACAGGAGTTGCGTGGGGAGACTGGGGTGCACTGGAGACAACAAAGTGGCAGTGAACACTGGCAACTGAAGGAGCACAGTTGATCTAGATCAGTGGTTCTCAACCCTGTCCTCAAGTACCCCCAACAGGCCATGTTTTGGGAATTTCTCTTGGATAAAATAGCAGTCCAAAACACCAAGCCATTGACTCCAATTTAAAGCACCTGTGCAAGATAAAGGAAAACCTGCAATCATGGCCTGTTGAGGGTACTTGAGGACAGGGTTGAGAACTACTGATATAGAGGACTGGTAAACCTACTGCAGCGGGCGTGGAGGGTGGTGTCTCTGCTTGGTTGTAGTGACGTATTGCTTGAACTCTGAGCCATGATTTTAGTTCTCCATCTAAATCCAGGGCCAATCAGGAGAGTGCATGTAGCTGGTGCTCTTGGTGAAACCTGGAATTTCTAGTGACCCCACACCTGAGAGAAGACCTGGTGCTGGATCCTGGGACAGATAAACATGTCATTCAATTTAGGTTCTCTTTAAGATCTTTATTTTTTCCTGTAGGTAAAACAGAGCGATTGCAGAGAATTTCCAACTGTCCATTAAGTGCTTTATGGCCAGCAAACAAATACCCAAGAGCAGTTGTTGTGACCAGCTGTGGCAATCCAAGTTATCCTCCGCTCCCTGTGACCCTGTTTATCGAGCAGTGCCCCTCATCAGAATATCTATATTGTACAAATTCTACAGATCAGCCATAAAGTCGCAGGTCCCTGAGTGAGTCGTGATGATTTCATATTGGATAATGCACTATTGGGAATGATGTCATCTGGGACTGCTGTGCCAAGTCCCCGCCACCTCCTGTTACAGATTGTACTGCGACATCTCACACATTTTTATGAGCTGCGAACACTCCACATAAAATGCAAGTTTTAACATCTTGCATTACTTTGCCACAGTAATTGGAGAGCACTCACGCAACCATCTACGTGTTATAAAAGGATTGTATTAAAGGGAAACCAGCTGACTACTTTTTTTTTTGTAGTTTGTAAAAGCGTTTTCTTCATTTTATCTTTTTTTTTCCTTTAAAAATTTGAATGCATGAATGACAGAGCACTAGGGTTTTTTTTGAAGAAAGAACAGAAGTAGCTGTTTGCTTTCAGACTGTGTCTCCCTCATTGAAATGTATATGGAGTCAGTACAGAGCTTGAACAGAAAGGAGAATGAAAGTCAATCCTAATGCTAGGTACACATGGGGAGCTTTATTCGTCCCGTCCCCCCCTTCCTCCCAGAGCACACTGATCAGTGCTCACAGCCATTGATTGTAAGTGCTGATCGGATGCTGGTTTTTCAGCATGCCCATGTGATAAAAGCCAGTCGTTAGACCAGCTTCTGCCGAACAGGCTGCTGTACACACAGACTGGAAGCTGGCTGGTTT
The DNA here is from genome assembly GCA_018402905.1 of Glandirana rugosa. Classification (NCBI taxonomy): domain Eukaryota; kingdom Metazoa; phylum Chordata; class Amphibia; order Anura; family Ranidae; genus Glandirana; species Glandirana rugosa. Next base: position 634,400 of record BLSH010041444.1, on the reverse strand, counting down.
CTCTTGAACTGGCTTATATTCGGCCTGTGTGTACCAGCCTTAAGTGTAATATGCGCTTAAGCTATTGAACCTTATAATCAGACCTTTTTTTTTCTGCAAGGAAGACCAAATCTGCCCAAATGAACATGAAAATAGGCCTAAAGTATTACCGTCTGGCTGGAAATGGGTAAATATGAGAGATTTATATACAGCATTTCATATGTAGCAAACTGGGATAATATATTTTCAAAACCATAATTCTTATTCCGGCATTAAATCCGTAAAGTTAATGGAAAAACAATGTACATAAAGTACCGGTTTACGCTGGTGCGAGGCAGAAACCCTGCAAATTCATTGTGGTCGATCTTCCAGCATCGCACCTGAATTGCCGGCGGTTCACACTGCCCTCTGCGAACCGCTGCGGGTGTCAATACAGAGTTAATGACACCCCCAGATCAGTTCGCAGGGCGAACTGTGAATTCGGATAGGGATTCTGGTGCGGACAAAAAAAGGTTCCTGCACAATTTTGGTCTGAATGCAATGCGAATTCAGCCATACAATCTGTATGGCTGAATTTGCATCGCACAAACATCGCATGTGGTCTGCACAGCAGCGCAGAGCGAACGACATATGATGTACTGTATGTCATGTATGCTACAGTGTGAACCGACACTTATACTGTTGATAGATCTGTTTGAAACCCTGGGAAAATACTAGCAGTAATCATTAATCCAACAATTTATTATCAACACATTGTAAAGATTGCTATTTAGTATTATTAATGCACGATTTAGATAGTACCAATAGTCTCTGCAGCTAAAAAATAGGGACTTTGAACATATTTTCTTTTTATTATGATCAGGTCAGGACTGAAAAATTAAAAAAAAAAATTCTCTCCTACTGTTTTGGTATCTTCAAGTTTGCCTTATGACCTGTGCACCCGAGTCTGCCATTAATTTAATTCCCTGCCCCCATAAATCTCATTCCCTGCCCTGTCTCAACAAATATATCCAATATTGTATAGAAAAGAGGAAGGTGGAAATTAAATGTGTGATATAAGACTAAAGGAAGTCAGCTAAAAAATGACTTTCAGGTAAATGTTAAAAAATAAATAAAAATAAAAAGGAAAAAACCCAAAATGTTTAGTCACTAAAAATACTCAAATTTCCCATTTTTAAGCGTTCTGCTGAAATTTATTTTTTCTCTTCCTGTTTGAACGAGAAATCCATCTTCTACTTTCAGTCTCGAAATACATACCGCGTTATGGAAATGTTGTAGAAAGCAGATCCGACATAGTGTACTCAGGGATTCAGTCTTTGGCTTCCTCTGAAAATCTCCAATTTAAATGAGAGCTCGATAACAGGCTGCTGTGCGCCTAAATCCCCTGCAATGCAGCAAACCAGAGAATGACTAAAGAGGAATAGAAGACAAATAGCTAAAATCCAGAATTCCACCAGAACCCTTCAAGGGCTTAATGAGAGAAACTGACGTTCTCCAGAGCCACTTTCTTTAATGATCATATAGTGAAAAACCCTTTTATTGAGATTTATACAGTATATGTAAAGTTTGGCAGCTATACAGTACACTTAGGGTAAAATGACCTTGAGATTCATGCCGCAAGCATGACCTACCTACAGATTAGACCATTTCTTCCCTTGAGCATGGCTGTAGTGGCCAGTTCACCTCATCCTCTTCTGCCTGTGATTGGATGATCCTGCAATGTATCTGCTTGAGATGCTATAGGGGCCTTACTGTTTCTCAAAGACAGCCTGAATAAAAAAATTCTGAATGCTCAGTTTCTCGAAGCAAACTTTCCTGACCCAACTGTCCCAACAGGAAATGAGGGGGAAGTCTCATCAATGGGGGCAAGGAGCGTTGTAAAAGCCTGACAGATGTGCTCACCCTGTTCCAATCCAAAGCTTTGTCTGGAGTTGGGCTTTAGAGTAAACCCTTAACCATAGACTTTTCTTATTGGCTCTCTTTCGGTATGTTAAATATACGGTACCACTGAATTTATATCTTTTTTTTTCTTCTTTTTTAATATTATTACTGACATTGTCCAAGCTTTCTCTGGATAGAAATCACCTCCCCTTATGGAGAATTTGGGAGGGTGTTTCTGTAGTGCTGTCTGTCCCAAAGGTAACAATGCAGCTCCTACATGGAAACATTCATCAAAGTATTAATCACCACGTGGAGCCCGGGTTCCAATCAGGTGGTGAGAGGTGCTGGTGCTCAGACTTTGGCTCCTGTCGACCAAATTATAACCAATCAATCCAAGATAGCGCACAACAGAATCAAAATACCCAGACTTTATTAAGGGATTCGGGTTAAAATCCATGTCTATCGACTCACTAACACGTTTCAGCCCCACAGCCTTAGTCATAACTATGGCAAAGGCTGTGAGGTTCAGTGCGGGTTTACAGACATGGATTTTAACTCAATGCCTCAATAAAGTATTCTATGTATCAAGATCCTGCTATGTGCTGACCATCTTGGATTACATGGAAACAGTATGGCAGGTGAGCGTTGTCACCCTAAGACTGAAAGTGTGTTACTGGCAGGATCATCAGATGAACCTAAAGGAAAGAAGAAAAATGCAGCCACCACATATCAGATATTGGATTTAAATACACTTTAAACGGTGCAATCGTTAATACAACTGAAAGTCCAAGTGGTAGTGCCCAAGAAAAAGGACCTTGGGAGAACATGGCACAGGCTTTTGATGGCCATAAATTGCTGTCTTCCAGTCTGAGAACGTTTCCATTAGACAGTGGAATTCCTGCCTTCTAGTATGGGAAAGTCTTAATTCAACAGCAGAAACCCTGAGTGTGATTTGTGATGTCACAGATACAGAGGTCATTAAGGCGGCCATTGCTCAGACGCAGTGGATCAAACAAATGTTTTCCCCCTATCCAGTAACTTACTTATCCCCTAATACAGTCATTTCCTTCCGGATTGTTAAAAAATATTTTTTCGTATTCCTTTGAAATGTCTGTGTCTTCCCGTCTCCGCCGTGTCTGAAATGGATCTCCCTGAACAAGTTGACGCAGGGGTGCTAATGCCAAAATTACAGCCCTGTGTCCTAATTGCCGGGTGCTGGTACTTCTGCTGAGTTGGAGGCTCCCTCCTAATCTCCAGTCGTGCGGTTCTCCCATTGAATGGGAAGACGGGACAGCTATGCATTTCTCATCTTGGTAGCATGGCAAAGTAATTTCTGCCGATGGTTTCTGGGGATAATATTGCGTATTGAGCAGCATAATAAAGACCTCGCGGGAACAGCTGCGTGGTGTGGCTTACATGGCCGGAATGCCTTTGGTGGACGCACATTGTTACACACGCTTTTTGAAGCAAAAATATTTAATGATAGCAGGTGTGACCTTTGACCCTCCACTCAGTGTCAAGGCTTGTTTTACTCCATAAAATCTGCAGGTTCGAATCCCAAAATAAGTTACTGTCGTTTTATCAGTGTGGGAACTGAGGTTCGGTTTGCCCTTGTTTCCATGGCTTGACAAGTCCAAGAGACCAGGTGGCTCCTGTTGCGTGTGTTTTTTGGTCAGTGGAATTACATGTTTTCTGGCTATTTAAAGCTGATCTATGATGATAGGGATTTTGGGAGCTCCCATTGGCAACTCAGAATAAGCTTGTCATACTAGGCTGTGTTTTCAGTGGCTATCTGCTTGTCCAGGTACAGAGTTCCACTGCAATTTGTCCATTCGTTGTCTTCTACATTATTACTTAGAGGCATATTCATGATGCAAGAAATTTGACATTCTTCAAATATTTACTGCATGTGAATCTGTGGGGTACGTGTGTTTTTAAATTACCGTGATTGGTTCACCACCAGCAAATGTTTGAAAGTTGCATTCATTGTATTATAAATATGCTGCTTTTAAAGATGAATTCCAGATAAGGATATTTTACTTCTTCTTACAATGGTCAAGCTTGGACCAATGAAACTGTGTGTACACCATACTGGGCCAATGCCGCTGGAAGAAACTGAAGTGGACACCATTACTCCAGTGATCCCTACTAGCTTCCGGGACCTGTGCCCTGCTCAATTCTGAACACAGGAGGTTGGCTGCTTTGCATTCTCTGAGCCGTTTTCAACCAGGGTGCCCAGGCAAAATGCCTAAAAATTCCCCAGTGTGTGGATCAAGGCTGCCTTTTAGTTACACCAAGTCACAGGTTTTCATTGTACACCATTACAACCTTCTAGCTGCCGGCATCCTAACGCCAATGAAGTCATCAGTTGATAAGGAGGGTTTCAGTCGCCTGCGTAGCATCCTTGTTTGGCCTTCCCCTGCCCCTCTTCATCAGCGGTGGGATCATATTAGCTGCGTAATTCGGAAACATTGGAATACTAGTCCGTGCCTGTGTGCAAAAGTGTATTTTGCTTTGGAAAAATACATCACCTCTAACGTTGGGTGTCCTAATGGACTTATGGAAAACTATTAGAATAGTCGTTACATTTTAGAATGGGGTGCCTTGAGACTGTCCATAATTTTTAAAGGGTGCCTTGACTGAAAAAAGGTTGAGAAACACTGCTCTGAATACAAAACATTCTCCCGTGGTGAGCTGCCAACCTCCTGTGTTTTTGAATGCAGAAGGGCAGCCTCTCAAAACACCACCCAGAAGCAAGTTGAGATTGTTGGAGTAGTGGAGTCCACTGATCCAAGCTGCACCGATGTAACTATGTGTAATATATTCATACCTGTATGTCCTATTTAAAGTATATATAAATCCAATAAAATCTCATAATAGTTTAGACGTTTCTTTTAATATGCAACTTTTATTACAAAATACCTGGTAATCCTGCCATAAGGGTCCTTATTTAGGCACATGTTATAGGGTGATGCTGCTCTGTCGTCATCACCAAGTTGTGCCCTGGCACCTTTTTGTGAGGGCTTTCAATTGGGCTCCTCCCCCTTGTTGAGTGGATTGCTATGGGGGCACTCATGCGCGCTCACTCTCGAGCTCTCTTTCTGTGTCCATAAGACAGAGCGTGGCTCAGCGCCTCCCCACTGGCTGTGATTGATAGCAGCGGGAACCAGTGGCTCCTGCATCTCAGACAGTCAGGAAGGAGAGGCCCGGGAGAGCCTCTGCTCTTGTGCACGTCACTGGATGGAGATCGGGCTTGGGCAAGTTGCTTGACAAGTCGCGCTCCATGCATTCCAATGGAACCATTCTAATAGGAGCGACTCATGTCGCTCCGACTTAGAAAAAGGTTCCTGTACTACTTTTGGGGCGATTTGCATTGACTTCTATTACAGAAGTCCCATGCAAGCTGCGCTGAAGTCGCGCTGAGTCACCCCTGAAGTCAGATCGCCCCTGTGTGAACCGGCTCTAACTGTTAAGGGGGATCTTCACACGGAAGGTTTTTTACCTTCATGCACAAAATGCATGAAGGTAAAAAATATCTTCAGCTTTTACTAAAAATAGCGCCCATACAGCGCATAAACCCCCTCCCCCCATTTCCCCAGTGTGAAAGCCCGAGTGCTTTCACACTGGGGCAGTGCGCTTGCAGGATGAGAAAAAAGTCCACCATATTTGGGGAGGTGCTTGAGCAGTGTATACACCGCTCCTCCACCACCCCCTTCATTGTAATCAATGGGCGGCGCTTCCAAAGCGGCGCCTCAGAAGCGCAGAGCGGTGGCACTTTTAACCCATTGTTAACCCCTTCTTGGGGGTTAAAGCGCCCCGCTCCAGCCTGCATAGCACCACTATATTAGCAGTAATGTGCCGCTAAAACTAGCGTTGCTTCACCACTACCTCCCCCCGCCCCAGTGTGAAAGTAGCCTTAATGTTTAATTGGCTTATAGTTGACCTTCCTGGTTCCTCCATCATACTAATAAGTTTTTTTTTTATTTTTTTAATAAAACCTTTCTATTTTCATGATATACCTTATTTTAGACCCAGTGTGCTCCAAGTGAAATCAGAGTAAGCAATTTCAGCAACTGTGGAAGGCTGGAGGTCCTATTTACCATATTGTTCAATTTCATCCAATCAGGCAGGCCCTTGCACCTTCATAAGATATGCGTGGATCTAGATTTTGCAAATGATAGAATGTATGGTTAACTTTGGAGTTCTTTCATTGCCCAACTTTAAAGGAAAAAAAAAAAAGCACCTTCCTGCTGATTGGTTACTGTAGCTTTCCCTTCTTCCAAATGTTCATGTCTTGCTCTTCGAGTTCCCTCATTATTTGACAATGCTTCGGCCTCTTAACTTGCGACATAGCTTGTGGAAAAGTAGCAGCAAAGTATTTTAAGTTGAGGGAACAAAAATGATTAGCCGAAACTAGATCTTCAGCCTCCGCTAAAAGCTGTTTAACATCTGTTGGCACATTCCTTTATATCTTCAAAGCAATCTCTGCAGGGTTTGTGCTCTTATGATTCTCATATGTGCTGTGTTTTATTACCTGTGTAACGAGAAGCCGAAGCTGCGTTTTCTGATGTGCTGCCCATATAGATTAGGGATGAGGCATGATGGGAAGTTTCCAGGTAATTCTGGGGGGAAAAAATATCATTTTCTCAAGTGTTGCATCTTCCATACGTTGTGGGGTCACGTGGCCACACTCTTCTAGAAAACATTGTCCTTTTGTTTGCAGGAATAATCCCACTTTTGGGAGACCTGTACTCCAAATTATCCCCAAAAGCTGAGCTCAAGGATAAACAAATATTGGGGGGGGGGGGGGAATTACTAAAATTGGAGAGTGCAAACTGGTGCAGTTCTGCATAGGAACCAATCCGCTTCCATGTTTTATTATCAAAACTTAATTGAACAAGCTGAAATAAGAAGCTGATTGGCTATCATGCACAGTTGCACCAGATATTCCTTCCAGATCTGTGCAGTAATCTAGCGTGGAGCTTTTGCTCTGTGCTGTAATAAAGACCGGTCACTGCTGCCCTCTCTCCTTGTGCAGGGTGACTGGTCTTGTATCCGCCTCCTCCTGTAGTTTTCTACAGGTCGCCTGTAGTGTGTGGAGCTGCTTGGTCCCTCCCACAGGTCTGCTCTCTGCACACCTTATGTACAGCCAGGACTGGCTCTAGCAATAGGCAGGTCAGGCAGTTGCCTAGGGCACCAGGGTAGGGAGGATGGCAAAATTCAGATCCCCACTCACTGGGGATTCCGATTTTTAAAAAACCTGCAGGGACGGTCATAGTCGCCTTATGGCCCCAGGCTAGGGGGGCGGTAAAATGCGCCTGTGAAAATATCCCCGCACAAACAATTTACCCACTTGGTTCCGTCAGCCTCCTTTCTATAGCTCTCCGGGACGGGTCTCTCGCTGTGAGCACCGCGGTCTCCCCTGCCAGGACTTCGCTCTAGCCACAGCCTGTAGTGCCGACCTGACAGCGGCAGTGAGAAGAGGAGGGGAGAGCGCCTGGACAAATCTCACCAGGGCGGGTGAGATGGAAGCCCTACATTTAAGTTCGGGCTTGTTGCAATTTCCGCTCCCTCCTCCTTCTGGATCATCGGGGATCTTTAGTGGGAAGACAGACAGCATCGCCGCTCTCCTTGAGTTGAGATCTCCATCGCCGTTCGCTCAGGTAGTGCAGGAGCTCAGTGCCTGCACTCAGTCACTTGAATTTAAAAAAAAAAATGGAATCTGCTGGCACACTTTTATTGGGTTGTGTACAGAGGGGAACAGTGGGGGGGGGGGGGGGA
>BLSH010041444.1:611708-626749 GCA_018402905.1 Glandirana rugosa | reverse complement strand
TATACTCGTCTGTCTATGCGTCTGTTACGAAATGTCCGAGGATCATTTTTATTATTATTTACGTGTAAAAAAAATGGACGTTTTTCGAGACGTAAATAAAAGTGGGGAACAGAGATGGGGTGGAGGGGGGAGGGGGGGTACAGAGAGAACAGAGGTGCAGAGGGGTGGGGAACAGGCGTTCAGTGTGGAACAGATGTGAAGGGGACTACAGTGATGAAGCAATTGGGGTGATCTGAGGGGTGAAATACAAGAATTGTGGTGATCTGAGGCCTGAAAATACAGGAATTGTGGTGATTTGAGGTGTGGAGATTCAAGTGTACCTTTGTAAAAAAAAATAAAAATAAATGCAGAGCTTTTTGCAGGTAAAAAAAATGTGCATTTATTATTATTTTTACTAGGAGCCTGTAAAGCATTGTCTGCGTATCTGTCTGCTCATATGGACAGGCAGTTACACAGTTAGCCTGTCCATATACTACTCTGCCTGTCCATATACTACCCTAGCCTGTCCATATACTACCCTAGCCTGTCCATATACTACCCTAGCCTGTCCATATACTACACTAGCCTGTCCATATACTACACTAGCCTGTCCATATACTACACTAGCCTGTCCATATACTAACCTAGCCTGTCCATATACTACCCTAGCCTGTCCATATACTACACTAGCCTGTCCATATACTACCCTAGCCTGTCCATATACTACCCTAGCCTGTCTATATACTACCCTAGCCTGTCTATATACTACCCTAGCCTGTCTATATACTACCCTAGCCTGTCCATATACTACCCTAGCCTGTCCATATACTTCCCTAGCCTGTCCATATACTTGCGGCCGCCACTATTTGTCTTCAGCCCGGTTCCAAGTGCACGGATACAGGCCTGTTAACACAGCTGAAGAAATAGGCGGAGAGGTGCCGCAAAAATCACCTCCCCTGCCACCTACACCGTATACATGGGCAGGGAAAGGGGGTGGAGTCAGGGGCGGAACTAATGGGGGGCACCAAAATGAGGTTTCGCCTAGGGTGTCAAAAATCCTTGCACCAGCCCTTTGTACAACACAATGAAGATGTCATTGCTAATTTTACAAGGTAATGCCTGGGTTTGCAAAGGCATTTGGTGCTAACGAATTAATTTTATATTCTTTTTTGGCCATTGAAGATAGTATTTAAATGGGAGGAGGAGTTTTTTTTTTTGTTTTTTTTTCTGGAGCTCAACTCCAAGCCTCAAGAGATTCATAAGAATTTAGGAAGTGACTGAACTCTTGCACCCATGCAGAAATGGAAATGTTGATTTATGTTTAGAGCTGCCATTTGCACTGAGTAGCAATTGCAGATTTTTTTTGTCAGTTTAATATTTCCTTTACATCATTTACATAGAAATGTTTTATTCTTTTTTTTATTTTTTTGCAGAGCTACAAAGCCATTCCAGTTACCAAAAAGGTAAGAATAAATCACAAATTGCTAATATCGAGAAATATTGTTATATTGCGTCTAGTGATTGAGGACTTGGTGGATTGAAACCCCTTAAAGTGTGTCAGAAGTGAAGATTCTGCTACAGGTCCATAAGCTTTTCTTTTGTAGGTGGTGCTTTTTTTTATTTTTTGTTAATTAGTAATAGTCACTTTAAATTCTAAACTCAGGCCAAATTATGGATAAAGTCAGGAAGTGAAATCTTTTTTTCAAATTATTTTATTTTTGTTTGTGACCTCATTTGGGAGCTTTCCCCTCATTTTCTGTCCCAGTGGGGCTGATTTACTAATGCTGGAGAGTGCAAAATATGGTGCAGTCATGCATGGAAGCCAATCAGCTTCTAAGCTCTGCTTGTTCAATTAAAGTGATTGTAAAGTCTCATTTTTTTATCCCTGTAAAAATAACAAACATTTTATACTTACCTGCTCTGTTGCAGTGGATTTACACAGAGCAGCCCGGATCCTCCTCTTCTCTTCTCGGGTCCCTCGTTGCTGCTCCTGGCACCTTCCTCCTGAGCCGAGTCACAGCTCCCCGTGTCCATTCGGATATTGGGCCCCACCCTCTATCTCCCCTGATTGGCTAGCTGACTTTGACAGCAGCGGCAGCCAATAGTGCCGCTGCTGTATGTCAGCCAATCAGGGGGAATCTTGGACAGCTGAGGCACTCGTGGACAGAGAGGGACCTCAGGTAAGTATTAGGGGGGCTGCTACACACAGAAGGCTTTTATCTTAATGCATAGAATGCATTAAGATAAAAAAAACTTCTGCCTTTACAACTCCTTTAAGCTTTGGTAATAAAACCTGGAAGCTGATTGGTTTCTATGCAGAAGTGAGCCTGATTTTGCACGCTCAAGCTTTAGTAAATAAACCCCAGTGAGTCAGACCTGAAGATCTGCATGCAGCAATACTTACATGCTGTAGCTTTGACTCAGCTGGAGGTGTGCCAAACTGCTGCAGAGAGACTGCTGCTTCCATACAGAAAACAATGGTTGTAGTCTTTCAATAGCACTCACACAGCAGTTTGTTTTTCTAAGGGCTGGTTCACACCAGAATCGCCCACGAACTCTGTCCGCGTTCTGTTATTTTTCTGATGGCCTGGTTCACACCAGAACACAAAAAAAAACATCCACATCCCGATTCCTGCACATTTCACTCTATTCTTTTCTGCAAATCACACCGGAGAGCACAAAAAGTAGTACATGCACTACTTTTGAAAAACATTTGCGCCGAATCGCATGTTACTACACACAAGCACACAGTGTTTCTGATTTGCGTTAGAGGAGGCATTAACAATGTATTGGCACCCAAAGCAGTTGACCAAGGCAGTGCATTTTGAACGCAGTGAAGGAAACATGCACAGAACGCACCTTTCCTGCACTGTGTTCTGGTGTCCATCCTGTAACATAGTTTTATTAACTGTTGATCCGGTCAGTAGATCCCTTATTTTTATTCTTCCTATAACAGGCCAAACTGTCCAGTAAAAGTGGCAGTTAGAGGGACTGGGATAAACCATATTCTTACAACAGTCCTCTTTTATCCTGGTTTAATTTATATATTGTTACATTTTTTATTTTATTTTTTGCAAGAGGGAAAAATCTTTGCTCTAATGCCCCTTTTCACACGGACACCTCTGTTCTGCGGGATTTGCTTGCTCAGCAAAAAGTGTTGCAAAAATGACAGCCTTGCCTCCATGTTACAGCAAGTAAAAAAAAAGATGGATTTGCCAACAGAAGCATCAGGTCAAATCTATTTTTACTGTGCGTTTTTTCCTAGGTCATGTGACTAAAAAAAGCATCATAAACGCAACACGGGTGCGTTTTTTATGCATTTTTGCCGCATTTTCAAGAGAAGGTGTGTTTTTGGTGCAGTTTTTTTAACTGACCAAATATGCACAAAAAATGCGGCAAGCAGGATTTTTAACACCACAGCAGAAGCACAAAGGACCAGTGTGAAGACATACATAGAATTTAAAGGATGCATTTTTCTGTCCCTTTTTTTGTTTTTTTTTAACCCAAAACCCAAAACTTCTCAGTGTAAAAGCAGCCTGTTGGCTGAAAAAGTGCCAAAAATGGCAAAAAAATTAATTTGTATTTATTTAAATTCATAATCTCAATTACAAAGTCAAATATAATGCTATAATACAACAGACTAAATAGCATATTTGCCAGCACCACAAAGTTGCATTACCTTGGAAAATATTTTAGGCCAGGTCAGGTTCGCTTTAAGTAAGTTCTATGGCATTTAGAACATTTTTCTGTCTCGGCTCACACTGTGAAGGATGACAGAATGATGATGTTGCTGAAATTTGGCTGCCAAGTCTCAGCAGAACTCGCTGAACACTCTAGAAATAGACACATATCTTCATAAAGGTCACAGAGTTTTGGAAAAATAATCAGTCCCTCACCTAAAATACCCTTTCTTTTTACTCTCGCTACACATTAGACCTCATTCATTGCGTCGGAGAAGGCTACTCTCTTTGTTGCCTTTGGCTACCCGTCCGATTATTGGTCTTTTTCCAGACTCAAAAATATTGCTTGGCTACTACAAGCAACACCAAGTTCTTCCATGGTTGTGAATCCTTTGCTGTTTTACATATTAGAGTGAAAGATGCCGAATATTTCCTACAGCAAAGCAGGTTCTGTTGAACTTGAGGAGTGCCAAAAAAAATTTCATCTTCTGTTCTGCTCTTAGTAGGCCACAAGGGAACAAGTTTTATATGGGATACCAGACTTCTGTTTTGTCTGGATACAGACTCCAGTATGTCCTTGGGGATCCCAAGGTGTTTTGAGGCCATGTAATCCCTTCAGCTTATTCCGGGACCTCCTCCTTCCACCTGGACTTTCTGGGCATAACTCCAATGGGATCATTCCAAGAGGAATTGTATTAAATAGTTTAAAGCACATCGGACCCAGTGAGAAGTAGCAGGTGCAAGGCGCTCCTGGATTGCTTAATTGATTCTGTTGCACAGAATAAACCAGACCATAGTTCCTAATATATATTTATCAGAATCACAAACTGTCCAGCAAGCAATATGCTTTGTCCTGGTCAATATAACCTAAACTTGTAAGTTCTTATTATTTTGGGTCTGCAAGTCAGGGTGGGGCTTGGTCCACTAATGATGATGACTTTGTTTAAATATTCACACTAAAGATTTGTGTTCTGTTTCAAATGTTGATTTATGCAAAAGACATAAAAGAAAAATTTCTAAGACCCGGACATTGCTGACAATATGGCAGCCTGCTAAACCCAATGATCCACAGACATAGTCAACTCACTAAGAATGAGTTTCAATTTAGTTTATTCTAGCCTAGCAAGTTACAATTGATCAAAAGCCTACTGACTTTTTAGAGCAGTGGTCTGGGCCAGATGCGTCCCTTTGCATGACTTTTCAGCCCTTGGGGCACCATGCCTCCTACTGACACCAACAATATGGCACTATTCCTCCCACTGACACAAACAATGGACCTCTGATCCTCCCACTGCCATCAATGTTGGGGCACTATTCCTTCCACTGACACCATTGATGGGGCATTATTCCTTCCAAGAGCACCAATGATGGGGCACTATTCCTTCCAAGAGCACTAATGATGGGGCACTATTCCTCCCATTGATGCCAACAGTAGGGCACTATTCCTTCTACCAATACCAACGATACCAGTGGGGCATAATACCTCCCACTGACACCAAGGGGGCACGACTCCTGTGTCTGATACCAATAACGGGGCACTATTCCTCCCACTGACACCAATAATGGGGCACCATCTCTTCCACCAATACTAACGGGACATAATACCTCTCACTGACACCGAGGGGGCACAATTCCTGCCACTAATACCAATGATGGAGCACTGTTCCTCCTACTGACACCAACAATAAAGGCACTATTCTTCCCAGCAATACCAATGATGAGGGCACTATTTCTCCTACTGATCACAGATGCTGTGTAATTTTTCTTTTCCCCCACCGACCACCAAGTCTGAGACATTGTCAACTCTCACTGATGCTGGTACATTTTCTACACCTACTGGCTGCAATTCGGCCACCTAAGGTCTGATGGACCTTAAATATTATCCCTTTGTTTCCATGGTTTGGAGACCCCTGTTCTAGAAAGCCAGCTTAGCACAACTGTAAAGTGAAAGCCAAAACTAGAGAGCATGGGGAGGCAGGCAATGTTTTACTAAAAACTGCACTACTTGATAGCAGTTGAGGAGAGCAGCGTAAAATACCAATTCACAAACCTAAAATAACCAATAGGTTGCTTTGGCAGCACAGTTCATAAAGATACTGTATATGAGCTGGGCTTGCTGATTTGTAACATTGATGAATTTTCCTATGCTAGAATCATTGAATGAGTTCATTGTGCAGGCACAACCAGTTGCCAACTGGTATCTTTTTGCACCTTTTAAACTGGCCATACTAGGTACGTTCTGATTCTACCATCTTCTCTAGATTTATGGGCTTGTATAATCGAAAAGCGATTAAATGAATTGCTTAGGTACGTTCTTGTATTGGGGAACTGGGAAAACTAAAGGAGATTGTGACTATATAATCAGGTTATAAGGTGTATGGCCTCCTTTGTGAATTCATAATTTTGCAGGTCTGTGAGGCTGGAACAAATATTAATAATGCCTGGGTTTTAAGTATTTGACAATATTTTGAGAGAGCGCTTTTCCATTCTAACCAACTTTTATTTTCATCCTAGTTATGCTGCGTTAATAGCAGACTGGCCTGTAGTGGTCCTAGGCATGTGCACTGTGCTTATTGTCGTCTGTGCCCTGATTGGTATCTTGGTGCCTGATCTGCCTGACTTTTCAGATCCACTTCTGGTAAGTGTTCATTTGTTTAAATTCTTTTTTTGTTAAATTCCATAAAGTATGCATGGGCAAAATAATGCTGCAAGTACTGAAAAACATCTGGCGATTTGTGTTCTTCCAATGCGATCCAGATCCAGTGTGTTCTTCCTGTTTGAGCTGACAACATGGTGTCTTTTCTGTGTTAAATTTCCAAGCAGTGTTATCAGCCCTGACTGCTGGAATAGAGAACTTCTCTCCTCTCCACATGTATACATTGATATATTTTCCAGAAAAACAATGCTCCTGCCTTGACTCCCAAGAATGTGTTCACAAATTATTTGTAGGGAAATGGCTTTTGGGAGATGTAGTTCTGGTGGTGTGCCTACGTTTATAGGAACTGGGCTCCCCCCAGCTGCCTCGGTAAGAATTTTACAAGCCTGGAGATGTCAGAATAATTAAAAAGCCGTTTCTCGTTAATAAAATACAGTGCAGGTACATGAGCTAAAGGGGAAGAAGTCTGAAGTTAAAAATCTGTTTTACGTTGTTGCATCATGCCTCATTGAATGCAGTATTATTAAAGCCCAACTCCAGAAAAAAAATACATTTAAATAGTGCATTGTGCATCAATTTCCATACTACTCATTCTTGATTGAAAACAACCTTTCTTAAGCCATCCAGCACTATAATGGATCAAAGTCACAGCTTTCTCTATGAGCAAAGCTAATATCCTGCCCCGGGGACCAAGCATTGTTTCCTGCCTATCTTGGATACTGGTTTCCTCATCGGACCCTGTGGCTTGAGATAAGTAAAATGGGTGTTTGGATAGTTTTTTTTTTTGTTGCAGAGGTAAAAGGGGGGTGGGCGCTAATACCTTGGAGTTGAGCTTTCTTTTTGTGAATCTGTTGCATATTTGCCTGCCAGGATATCCTGCAAGTAACAACACTTCATAATCACACATCTGCCTCCCCATTCGCAGCAGCATTGTCAGCCGGCTATGTGAGCTCCTTCAGTTGGACCTGATGGGCAGCCCAATATCCAACTGCTCATTATGTTGAAAAAAACCACAAGAATTTTGTATCTCCACACCTTTAGTTACTTGAGTAGTATGGCTAAATTGTGTTTTTAAATGTTAAAGGCCCATCAAGAGCATTTAATAAGAGTGTGCGATGATGAGCAAGTGTCATCCCTGTCCTGAGGACATGTAATACAGAGAGCAGTCTTTCCTAGCCTGGAGCTCTTAGTTGTCATTCACCTGTTATTAGCCAGTGACCACTGACCTCTGTGCTCTGACCTCTCTTTGTAGTAGGGGGCTGCATATTCGCTTGTTTGCAGTGTGTTTGTTGCAGATACCCCCCCCTGTTAGAGCACAGTGATTGATGACATTCCATTTATTTTCTCTTACAGGGGTTTGAGCCCAGAGGGACCGCCATTGGCCAGAGGCTGGTGACGTGGAACAACATGGTGGAGAACACTGGATACAAGGCAACATTGGCCAATTATCCCTTTAAATATGCAGACGAGCAAGCCAAAAAGTAGTTAAGTCGTTTTATGTTTTCTTTTGCTTTTAGATACTATGTCACTTTAAAGCCCCGGTTTACTTTTCTCGATCTCTTTACCTGTAAATTATTTATTTGGAATCTATTTATTAATGCTTTCACACAATGTTCATGCAGAATTCACAATTATTTCCCCAGATAAATCCAATTAGAAAAATGTGTAAATCTTGTATGAAAACATTTTATAAATAGACCCTTTCATTCCCTTCTAAGGATTTTAGCTGCAAAATTTGGTAGCCTGGGGTATGCACTCAGTATCTGTGATTTATGCCCATTTCCTGCTCATGCTCACCTGCCACTCTGTCGGAGCTCTTTCTCAATATCCCATCTTTCTATATATGAAGGAGCATTCAACCTCCTCACAGAATGCAATGCCCAGGTCTGAGCTGCCAATCACCAGGTTAAGTTAACCCAGTGTAAGCACTGACACTAGTTGATGGTGTTACACAGAATTAGGACTCAGTGAAGGAAGTGGGGACGTGGTGGGGCGGGTAATCAGTGGTTGGTAGGTTGTTCTTTACTAGAGAACCTGTCTCTTTGCCCTGAGGGGTTAAAGTATCAGAATCCTTAAACAAAATAAAACACACCCTTTGAAGCTTAGGATATTTCAGGGTTTCTTTGGTTGCTTATTCTGCTCACCATGTCTATCAAATAAGCTGGACTGCATTTTTGTTCTCTCCCTCCTTTTGGATAATATTCATAAGTGTTCAGTGTCATTACAATTGTTACTTCGCCTCTGGAATGTCTTCCCATTTGTCATTAAAACAGCTGTTTTGTAAAACCACGTGCATTATTTTATACAAGCCTTCAGACAAGGCTTGCATTGTGCTGATCAGCCATGATCCTGAGCTTGGAGGTAAGCCCAAAAGAATGCGCTTTCTCCACTTGATTGTGGGGCTTACTCCCAAGAGTGAAGTGGTCCTTTAGCGTCTTTGAGCAGAGCCGCTGCTCCTTTAAACTGAGGGTTGCCATTCAGGTGGTTTGGGCATGCTTTATGGATGACTTGAAACTCCAGGGCTTTTCCAGACATGACATGCCCAACTGGGAGGGACAGGACCAGAACAGAAAGGCGGGATAACTTCGGAAACACCCTAGAGCTGGAAGCTTTCAGCTGGAGATAATAATGACCTATAAGTCTAAAGCTAGCACTACTAGCTTAATCCTCAAAATACTAAAATGGCTAGTAACAGCCAGGAGTAAAAATCCACCGCTAAACAGATGGAACTAATGGCTCCCACCTGTTGCAAATATGTTTAGTAAGTAATCTTCCAACTACAAGCTCAATATATCACCAGAATTCAGTAGCCGTATGGGCTACAGCTACACGGCCAGTGTGTAGGAGCCGGACTTTGCACCCGCAATCTGCTGATCAAAGGTGCAATGTTTTACAGGCTCCTAAGAAAAATAATGAACATTTCTTACCTGCAAAGAATGCACATTTATTTATTTTAAAAGGTGAACTTCTCCTTTAAGCTGCTTATATTTAGAATCATGGGTGCTCAAACTGTAGCCCGCCAACTGTTGCAGTTGCAGAACTACAAATCCCATGAGACATTGCAAGCCCCTGACGGTTACAAGCATGACTCCCAAGGGTGGAGGCAGGATTGTAATTTTAGTTCCTCAACAGCTGGAGGGCCACTGGTTGAGCACCCATGATAGATAATGCTGGAAGTCCTCAAGAAATGAGACAGGCTCTTCCTGACATGTTGCAGATTCTAATGCACTTCTAATACAAGCTCACAGTGTGCAGTGAAATTGGAGTAAGCCTTTTTTAGTACAGAAGAGGAGAGTTTATAAATGTCAGCCCATGGGCTGAAAGAAAATAATATATTTGTGTATAGCAACCAAAGGTAGTTTGTCCCTTGCCGAAATGACTGCTGTAAACCTAAATCTCATTGGCTTCCTGTACTATTTAGACCATCAGTCCTCTTGTTGAAAAAGATTGTCAGTTCCTCTGCTCAGCTTTTCGATTAGAATATCTCTCCCATCTTCAGGTGTCTCCGGGCTGTGTCCAGTAGCCCTGATATCTGATCTGGTTTAGACTCTCCTTTCCCCTATTAGTCCATTTCTGTTTATCTGCTGTAGAAGACACAAAAATGACTTGATGAATGAAGCCATCAGGTATCTCTGATATGTAATGTAATTATGGGATTGTGTTGTTATCATAGCCACCAGGTTGACAGATGGTCAGACGATCACTATGAAAGGGAGAGAAGACAAGCAGACTGGGACTTCCACAAAGACAGTTTCTTCTGCGCTGTGCCAAGTGAGTTTTTTTATCCTCCCTTTGTTTTCTGCTAGCAATGATCCTAAGAGCTGTACCAGAACTAGACTGATAATGATGGCCGAGGTCACCAAGTGACAGTGTTTTAATGTGACAATGTACAATACTGGACAGCAGTTTTGTTTAATAGACTAAAATGGGCCCATGGTATTGAAGATGAAAAAAGTGTGTGTAAATGATGCATGTTTTCAAGGAAAATTGTGATAACATGATAAGGTAAAATGCCTGGTCCTCGGTGTGCTTGGTTTACACATTACGTTGGAGTAGTGTGCGCTGAAAAAAAAGGTACATGCATACAGTCGTTTTTTCCAGTGCAGCACAGTGCGAGGCAAGCCACTGCCTTGCCACCACACAGCTGGCAATGGTCTGTGACACTTCAATAAAGTTTTTAAAAAAATAAAAATAACGGTGTGATGCACTGAGATTGGCGCTTGGGCACTGTGGCGATCCTGCCGGATTGTGATTTAGCCTTAAGGGCCAGTTCACACCACGTGCAGTGCTTTTTTTTTTTCTGCATCAATAAAGCATGGAAAGTAGGTTATATGTGTTCAAATGGCTTTGAATGCAGTGCATTCCAGTGGCTTTCAGTTCCAGAAAAGATAGAACTGTATTGCAACGCAGTAGAACATAAAAAAAAACACTGGACCCCAGTACAATGAAAATAAAAACTGGAAAGAAAAAAAAGTGTCTGAAATGCATTCAGAAATTCATAAAAAAAAGTGCATGCAGAAAATCAACAACGGATCTGGAAGACTTTTTTGTGGTGTGAATTGGCCCTAAAACAGCCGACTTGCTGTAATATCCTCTTCCTCTACCTTTACTTTGTTCTCCCACCAAGCATGTGACTCCTTCACTTTCTATTGATACTGGGATAGCGCTGTAGTTTGGTGATCGGCCCAGCACCGCCACATGGGGTTGGGCTATAGTAAGTATGTAAGCCCCAATTAGAGTGATTTGAAGCATACACAGGGAATCCTTTCCTGACTTCTGGCAGCTGATGGTGCAGAGAGCAATGGAAAGGTATGTGTTGCTTGGGCAAGGTGGCATTAAAGTGAACCTGTTACTTTGCCCTACATGGGTAATACGCGGGTTTGCAACTGTTGAAATAATTTGTGTGTGTTGGTTTGAACTTTCTGTACAAGTGTGAACCTCAATAAGGCTCTCTGGATTAGGGGCCTGGCCATGCTGACGCAAAGTTGCCCTTTCTCACTGAACTTGGGTAGAGTTGGAATTGTGTCTCATCTAAAATTATAGGTCTACTTACCTCACTGTAGAAGAGTGGTAGCATGGCCTGCTGTAGCGGATCTTGCTAAATTTAGTGAACTTTTTTTAACCAAATGCACAGTATAGACTTGGGGTACAAGCTTTGGCCCATACCTCTCCTGCCCACAGAGGGTCATCTGCTTGCTATTCACACCAAGCAGACAGTGGCTGGGCTCATCCTGTGAGGCTATTCTTGGATGCCGCTTCCACTTAGGTGACATCACAGATCACATGACAAAAAGCAAAGGAAGTGTCACTGCCATCAATAGCTACCTTTCTGGGACCAGCACTTGTTTGGGAAGCTTTGCAAGGGTTTGATGTGGAGAAGGTAGAGGGGAATGAGCCGAAGATAGAAGTCCAAGGTTAGTTGGGGGTGCCATATAAAATGAATGGCATAGCAAGGTTAGTTTTGTGCAACACCTCAAAACACAGGTGTAGCTCCTTCTACAACATTTTGGTGCCTCTGCAGATTTGTCAGTGTAACATGGCCCTAACTGAACAAGTCCCCAAATCCATCCATTACAATATTGTAACCTTTGTATTGTCTGTTTCCAGATGAGCACTACTCCCGAGTGGTCTTCACCTCTGTGAACGGAGAGAGCTTGTGGAATTTGCAAGCCATCAAGTCCATGTGTAATATAGACCATAACAGGGTAAGTGCGGCAACACCAAATATTTCTGACATTCTTGACATTCTTTTAATAATGATTGGACACTTCTGAACAAACATGACAACACCCGGGTCACCCTCCGCAAACCTCTCCATTATGGGTGTCACAGGGATGTGTGGTGTTTGGACAGGCAATAGTTTTGCTGGGTCACCAGAATGATTGGAAGTTACAATTGACGGAATTTCCTTTGTTGGTCCTGCAGTATGTCTCCAGGACATAAACTGCTTTTTCAGAAACGTGTGCTGCCCAAGCCTCTCTTCGTTTTAGATTGTAAATTCCCAGTGTGATGTGACATTCCATAGCAGTCACTCCCAGGCAAAACCGATGAAACAGATTAGAATTTCTTATCTGAGCATCAGTTTGGGAAATTGCTAGCTCTTCCCCTGCTATACTATGCAGAATTTTTCTGATTTCTTGGCAAAATATGTTCAATTACTTATTGAGCTCCATTTTCATGTTGCAGTACATGTACATGACCACAGATGTTTAGTATTCATGTGTAACCAGGAGGAAAATTGCACCCGTCAAACTTTTTATGCATTTCCCTATAAGGAATCCGTGTTTTACATGATTTTCCTTCTTTTTGATTAATGCTTGTAGAAAATAAAATAAAGTAAAGTAGGACTATGGCATACCATTAAAAAAAAGTGGAACTTTCCTCCTGATTTTGATAGGTACCCACTCCCCCAGTTCTGGTTAAATCTCTGCGGCATTCTGAGAGGAAGTTCACCCCCCGCTTTACCCTGCATTCTAGGACACATCACAGGTCCCGGAAGACTGCGGGACCAATCCTAAAGCGCAACGTGGCTCACGCTTTCGCAGTTGGGGGGCTTGAAGGCTTCGCTGCTGGTTTCCCTTAGTCAAGATGCTGGTGCCTGCATCTGAAACTGATTGAAGAATCTGCTTGGGTGAGGACAGAGTTAGGATCCAGGGCCAGATGAGTGTCTTTATATTAAAAGTCAGCAGCTACAGTATTTGTAGCTTATGACTTTTAGTTTTTTGAGAAGGAAGACTGGAGCTCCTCTTTAATTAAAAATGAATTCATGCTTGTACCTTTGCAAAGCTCAGCAAATAACTGTTCCTATTTGTAAACTCCACCTGACACATCCTCATTTGATGGTATAGCAACAATGCTGCACTGCATCCTAGTTTACAGCAAAGTTGCCACTCTCATATAGGTTTGAACTACAGTCAGTGGGATACAAAAGTTGCAGGGGAGCATATCTGCATCGTCTGTAGCTTGTCAATCAGCACATGGCACACCCAGTGCAGACAGCACTGCCTGTGTTGCTGAAACCCACTATGCTACAGTGTCTGGAACAGAGGAGCATGGGGAGACGCAAATGAAGGAAAATTTGGCCCAATCAAGGGAGATTTTTGTTTACTTTGAAACGTGTGCCTCACATAGTAACTGGATTTGGTACTTTTCAGACTGTCATATGGGAGCCCGTAGTTGTATACACATATTAAAGTGTATCTAAACTGAAGAAAAGAAATGTAATTAATACGTGGCAGATTGCCTGTCCTTAGACACTGGCACTGGCACAAATATTTTTTGATCGCTTAATTTGCAGGTCCTCCAGCTGGAGAAAGCTAAGCTACCAATGGCCATTTTGCTGCTTCCTTTTGCCCACAGAGACACTAACCTAGAACGACACAAAACATACAGGGAACAAACATTAAAGAAGAGAATCTTAGAGTGTTTTACAATCGCACACCCAATCCACACCCTCCCCCTTCCCTTTCTTTTCCCCAGTGCATTCCTTTATAGCTTCTTTTGCAAATATCCAGTGCTTCCAGGTATGGGGAAGCATGTGACTTTTGGTGCAACCTCCAGGATACAGTGCTCACTGCTAGGATAGTCACTGTCGCCTGATGAAGACAATGACATCCCCAACCCATGTAAATGGCAACACCTGGCATTTTTTTTTATTACATGAGCCTGCAAAGCATTGTACCCACAATCAGCGGATAACTGGTGCAATGTTAAAGTGATTGTAAAGTCTCAGTTTTTTTCCCTATAAAAATAACAAACATGTTATACTTCTCTCCTATGTGCAGTGGTTTTGCACAGAGCAGTCCAGATCCTCCTCTTCTCAGGTTGCTCTTCTGTGCTCCTGGCCCTCCCTCCTGTTCAGTGCCTCCACAGCATGCAGCTTGCTATGGGGGCACCCAAGCTGAGTCACAGCTCCCTGTGTCCATTCACACACCAAGCCTGACCCCGCCCCTCTGTCTCCTGATTGGCTAGCTGGCTTTGATTGACAGCAGCAGCCAATGGCACTGCTGCTTTGTCTCAGCCAATCAGGAGGCAGAATCTCGGACGGCTGAGACACTCGTGGACATCGCTGGACAGAGAGGCACCTCAGGTAAGTGTTAGGGGGGCTGCTGCACACAGAAGGCTTTTTAACTTATTGCATATAAGATGAAAAAAATCCTTCTGCCTTCACAATTCCTTTAACCACTTGCCGACCGTGTAACGTAGTTACACGTCGGCAAGTGGCACCCATTGTTGTGGGAGGACGTTATAACACGTCCTCCCACAATCGCGCTCCCGCGCGCCCCCTGGGGCGCGCACCTGGGAGCATCCGTGACCGCCGGGTCTAGGAGACCCGGCGCATCACGGATCCCGGTAAATGGCCGCTTGGAGCGGCCGTTTACCATGTGATCGCTCCGTCAAATGACGGAGCATCACATGTAAACAAGCCGGCGGAAGTGGCGGCTTGTCTCCCCCCTCTCCGCACCGATCGGTGCAGTGTGACAGGGGAGGGGGGAGAGGGGGGAGAGAGGAGATGCAGCGGTGCTGTGGGCAGGATCTGAAGTGCCCACAGCACCGCTATGTGACAGGCAGGGACCCCCTGATCACCCATACACAGTCATACATGCCCACCCATCTGTCACACATGCATACATGCCCACCCATCTACACACTGTCTACCCACCCGTACATACATACATACACACTGTCTACCCACCCGTACATACGTACACACTGTCTACCCACCC
>BLSH010041444.1:579431-604142 GCA_018402905.1 Glandirana rugosa | reverse complement strand
TCTCAGCTAAGCACACTCTCCTGCATGCATACTTGAGCTAAGGACAGGAAGTAAATACTACATGAATCATTTGCCCTTACTCAAGATTGTCATGACTAGAAATGCTAGGGAGTGATTTTCAAAGAGATTTCTCACCAAAATAAAGCATAGAGACATGGATGGATGGGGAAATTTGCTTTGAATATTAAAAATTAATTGAATAGTATTTTTGGTTTGTAGTGCTCAGATGCAGTGAAGATTCGCTTTAAGCTGGGTACACACTCAATTTGTTTTTTCTGTCAACCCACTGGACTGAATGAGACAACAAATTGATAGATGGCCTTACTGACACAAGTAATATTAGTGCAGCGATCTCCTCCGCTGTGCCTTTGTGATTTAACAGGGAGAATGCCCCCCCTAGCCAGGACACACTGATCAGCTCTCACAACTATTGGCTCCAAGTGCTGATCAGATTCTGGTCATCAGACTTACATAGTCCATCAATTCCAACCTATGTATGACTTGCTCGGAAAGACAGCTGTACACATTGACGGAATGCTGTCCGGGTCAACAGATATCTGGCCTGTGTGCACCAGGCCTTAGACCGTTGTCGCTAGAACAATTGTCTCCATTGGTCAATTTTTCCTCACCTCCTCTTCTAGTAACAATTCAAACATTTGAAGTTCCACTGTCATGTCTCTATTGCACTTTAAAGCAGGATGTTAGATTACAAAGTCTACTTTTTTGCTATAAATCATTTTTGAAAGTCTCTGGTTATAATTACACTTGTTCTATTTTACAGATTCGTTCCCACCCTCAGTTTGCAGACCTCTGCCAGCGAACTACTGCAGATTCCTGTTGCCCAAGCTGGACTATAGGAAATTATATTGCCATCCTTAACAACAGGTCTTCGTGCCAGAAGATCATAGAGCGTGATGTCTCGCACACACTAAAGCTTATCCGTACCTGTGCCAAGTTCTATTACAATGGGACATTGGGACCAGATTGTTGGGATATGGTGGCCAAGAGGAAGGACCAGCTGAAGTGTACGAATGTGCCTCGCAAATGTACCAAGTACAATGCCGTCTACCAAATCCTTCACTACCTGGTAGATAAAGACTTCTTAAACCCAAAGAATGTGGATGTCAGTCCTCCAGTTTTACGGCACAGCATGCTTTTCTCACCAACAGAGAAAGGTGACTCCATGATGAACATTTATCTGGACAATTTTGAGAACTGGAATTGTTCTGATGGTGTGACAACCATCACTGGCATTGAGTTTGGTATCAAACATAGCCTGTTTCAAGACTATCTCTTAATGGATACTGTGTATCCGGCCATTGCTATCGTCATTGTCCTTTTGGTCATGTGTGTCTACACGAGATCAGTATTCATTACGCTGATGACCATGTTTGCCATAATAAGTTCACTGATTGTATCATATTTCTTGTATCGCATAGTATTTAACTTTGAGTTCTTTCCCTTTATGAACCTCACTGCACTGATTATTCTGGTTGGAATCGGAGCAGATGACGCATTTGTCTTGTGCGATGTCTGGAATTACACAAAGTTCGACAAACCCCACGCAGAGACCTCAGAGACTGTCAGCATTACACTACAACATGCTGCTCTTTCAATGTTCGTCACCAGCTTCACCACCGCCGCTGCCTTCTATGCTAACTATGTCAGTAATATTACAGCCATCCGGTGTTTTGGGGTCTACGCTGGTACTGCCATACTGGTGAACTATCTTCTCATGGTCACGTGGCTGCCCGCGGTAGTCGTCCTTCATGAACGCTATCTATTAAACATCTTCACATGCTTCAAAGGTTCTCAACAGCGGCCTTACAACAACAAGAAAAGCTGTTTGAGCATAACGTGCCAGAAATTAAAGAAACTGTTTTTTGCCATTTCGGAAGCATCAAGGATTTTCTTTGAGAAAGTGTTGCCATGTATTGTTATCAAGTTCAGATTTATTTGGGTGTTCTGTTTCCTCACATTGACCATTGGTGGGGCCTATATTGTGTGTGTTAATCCAAAGATGAAACTCCCATCATTAGAACTGTCAGAATTCCAGGTGTTCCGGTCTTCCCATCCTTTTGAGCGTTATGATGCAGAGTACAAAAAGATTTTCATGTTCGAGAGAGTTCACCATGGTGAAGAGCTCCACATGCCCATCACAATAGTTTGGGGGATCTCAGCGGAAGACAATGGGGATCCCCTCAATCCAAAGAGCAAGGGCAAGCTCAAACTGGACAGTAGCTTTAATATTGCCAGCCCTTCCTCACAAAGATGGCTTTTGAACTTTTGCCAAAAGTTGAAAAACCAAACATTCTTCTACCAAACCGATGAACAGGACTTTACTAGTTGTTTCATTGAAACCTTTAAACAGTGGATGGAAAACCAAGACTGTGACGAGCCTACTCTTTATCCATGCTGTAGCCAATCGGGTTTTCCTTATAAACAGGAAGTTTTTGAGCTCTGCATTAAGCGTGCCATTATGGAGCTCGAAAGAAGCACCGGTTACCACTTAGACAGCAAGACTCCAGGACCAAGGTTTGACATCAATGACACGATCAGGGCCGTCGTCTTGGAATTCAAAAGTACTTACCTTTTCACTTTTGCCTATGAAAAGATGCACCATTTCTATAGGGAGGTTGACTCTTGGATCTCAGAGGAACTGAAAAATGCTCCAGTTGGTCTCAGCAATGGCTGGTTCGTCAGCAGTCTCGAGTTTTATGACTTACAAGATAGTCTTTCCGATGGAACATTAATTGCTATGGGATTGTCTGTTGCTGTAGCTTTTAGTGTCATGCTCCTCACGACATGGAACATAATTATCAGTTTCTATGCGATAATTTCCATAGCTGGCACAATATTTGTCACCGTCGGTTCTCTTGTCTTATTGGGATGGGAGCTAAATGTTTTGGAGTCTGTCACAATATCTGTTGCTGTGGGGCTCTCTGTAGATTTTGCCGTACATTATGGCGTTGCCTATCGCCTTGCTCCAGATCCAGATAGAGAAGGGAAAGTGGTCTTTTCTCTAAGTCGCATGGGATCTGCTATAGCCATGGCTGCCCTGACTACCTTTGTTGCTGGAGCAATGATGATGCCTTCAACAGTTCTAGCTTACACCCAACTGGGCACCTTCATGATGTTAATTATGTGCATTAGCTGGGCTTTTGCAACCTTCTTCTTCCAATGCATGTGCCGTTGTCTCGGCCCGCAGGGAACCTGCGGCCAAATACCGTTGCCAAAAAAGTTACAGTTCAAAGCCTTTTCTGAAGCCTTATCTTCGAACAGTTCAGAAAGAGGACAGATCAAAATGAATCACGTTAACAAATACCAGTTAGACACTCGAGGTGCAAAAGAAGAAATAGAACATGAACATTATGAATTGGAGCCTTTAGCTTCACATAATTCTAGCACATCTTGACAAATGGATTTTGGCAAGTAATTTCTCTTGTTATGGCAAGAGATTGGCTGCACAGAAAACTGATGTGTCTTCACTGCCCTATGTAAATTCACTAACTTATTTTTATTTTTATTATTGTTATTATTATTGTTATTTTAACATTCTCTACAGCTATGTACATAAAGACAGGGACCAACAAACTGGTTATTTTTAAGTTGGCCATATGTATACCGGTATAATCAGCCAAAAATAGACAGCATCTCCGAATGCATGAGGTGTAAAAAGTTGGGTTCTCAATGGAAGTTATTCCACAGTCCACAGATAATCAAGTCCACCTATTGCCCTTCCATATCTTCATAATTTGCCATTACATTGCAGACCTTCTGTCCTGGAATAGAATGATGTGATGAATGTGTGGGTAAAATACTGATACCAAACTCAAATTTTAAAGTTAACCTCAGGCAGATATAAAAGGTGCATATTAGTTCAGCTGTGTATTAATTATTACACCACAATTTTTTCTCAATGCAATTAGTGCAGAATTTGGCATGGGATCACGCTTCCTATGCAGCAGAACTCAGTTTAGGAAAAGCAGCGGCACAAGGAATCGGTTGTACTGCAAGATACGTGCTAATAGGGAACATGCTGATGATGGCAGACAGCAGAGTTGAGCCTGGTACACACGGTTGAATATCGGCCAGTATCTGCCAGATCAAAAGAAACCATCTGACATTCGGCCTGTGTGTACAACATCCTGTCCACCAGAAGCTGGCCAAAGGGCTGGCTTCTGTTGACCGGGCATGCTGGAAAAACAGCATCTGATCAGCACTGGCAGCTAATGGCTGCAAGCACTGACCGGTGTGTTCTGGCGGTGGGCAGTCCCTCTATCAGAACACAATAGCTCAGTGGGTATATTGCTGTACTAACATCAAATGGTTAGTACAGCGAGCTCCTCAGTTTTTTTTTTTTCGTCCAGCCCACTGGGTTGAACGAAAAAAACTGATAATGTGTACCAGGCTTTACAGAGTGATCATTTCATCAATGTGCTGCCTATTTCTCTGTTCAGTCACAGGATGGTGAGGGAAGGAGACCTCTAAGGCCCCTTTCACACTTGCGTGACCTAAAAGTCGCACGATTTTTGCCATGATTTTTTGCCGCGACTTGAAGCAATGCCTGTGTAATTTTGAGGTCTGTGGATCTCAAGTCTCATCAAAGGTGGACCAAAGTAGTGCAGGGACTACTTTGAAGTCTCACAGATGGTACTCATTGGAAATCATGGGGTATGATTTGTCATGCGACTTGGTAGTCCCAATCGCAGGACAAGTCTCACAAGTGTGAAAGGGGCCTAGGTGTTAGTAAACTGTAGAAGAGAAAAATCAGGTCTCCTGCCTTGCCAGCCAGGACTGTGCTGAGTGGCAGAGCCATGTAAATCTAAGAAGTGTATCGCCAAAATCCAGATAAACACTTTCGATATATAGTATGTATTTTATCTCTGTATTTACGCGTTTGCCTGGAGTTCAACTTTTAGACAAGGGACCAAATACGTGGGTGGTCAAGAATAGCATTCACCCACTCAAGCGACCCTTGTGCAAACTGCATCCTCAATCCCGGTTCTTTAGTATCAGAGAGGGGTTTCTGTCAGCCTTGAACGTTGGATGCACCCATTGCGCTGGCCATTTATTGGGCATAAAGGTCTAACACAATCTTTATCTATAGGTGTGACAGTTTCTGATATGACTCACATTTTTTTTTTTTTTTTTTTAGTTATGGTTCAGAATCTGGCTTCTCGTCATAAGTGTAAATATACTGCAAGGCCGGAAGCCGACTTAGCTTAAAGTTAAAAACCACCTTTTAAAGTCCAACTATCTTTTGCATACTTTGCAAGGAACCATTTTGTGAGAACTCTCAAAATGTCGCTTGGGTGCTCCAGTTGTTTTTTAGTTTGCACACCGCTTGTCATGGCACTGCTTTGGGACATCCCTGATTGGTCAAGATTAAAAAAAGAGGCCGTGTGCATCAATAAACATAAGAAAAAAAACGGGATTTTTGTTACTTTGACGTAAGAGCCCTTTCTCTGAGTTAATTGGCAGACACAGCACCCACCCTGCTTTTGGTGTTTATATTTCTGACAATGCTTTGTGACTAATCTGGCTTGCTTATAGTAGAGAGTGGGTTTTATACCAGGGGACTGCCCATAGGACATGCAGAGTTCTATTCAGCCTAGTGTCCTACTCCTGTAGGTGGCGCTATAAAACCCTCTTTCTTCAAGTGTAAGAGGGGAGGCTGTGTCTGTCAATGAACTCAAAGGGTTTTTATGGTGAGTAATAAAAATCCTGTTTCCTTTGTTCAACCAGCGGGTTGACTGCAAGAAAATGACTCGTGCATGGTCAGCCTACCTGAAGAAAGAACACCCTGTAACCCATCCAGGGGGTGGCGATGTTTAAAAGGTCAAACTGTCAAATAAAAAAAAAAAAGATAGTTTAACTGATCTAGCTTGTAATGTTTTTCATGAGTTGCAGCCTAGCCCCTCAACCATGGCCATCGTAAAACTAAATGAGTGTCAGTTTTTTGAGAATGTGACTCCCTCTGTATTGGTCTCTGAGGTGAGGTGGGGAGGACAACTACCAACAGGTCTGCTTGTTACCCATACTGTAGAAAATAGAAAAGAGGGCGCACTGGCCTAGTGCATTATCCAACATAGATTTAAAGTATCAATAAAAATGGTAAAAACGTCTGCTCACAAACCTGAATTTACAATTCGCTCAACAGGCCACATACGTGGCTAATCTTTTCTAGATCGTCTGGAACACTAAGCTGGGGTAAGAGGATCCAAACCCAGGTCCCTGCTGGCTGATGCGTTTCAAAGGACAAGCCTTCCACAGAGCGCTGAGAAAGAAGGCTTGTCCTTTGAAACGCATCAGCCAGCAGAGGTCCCCTTACCCCGTATGTGGCCTGTTGAGCGAATTGTACATTCAGGTTTGTGAGTAGACCTTTTCATTGAAACAATAAATCTAGGTTGTATAATGAACTAGGCCAGTGCGTCCTCTTTTCTTCTATTTTCCACTGTATGGTCAGGACGACCCCAGTCCTAGAGGGCAGCACGGCACCTAAGGCCTTATCCTCATTGTCCAAGGCAATACAGCCAATACGGAGCTAGTTCACTCATGCGCAGGAGTGTGTTGCAACTTGTTACCAATAACCCTAAACCATGTACAAATCTGGTGGGTGAAACAACCCGTCCGCTCCTGGAATATCCGTTTTGGGTGTTAAGTTTAATGTATCTTTATTTGTCCAAACACTTTAAAAAACAAAGAGAGAAAACAAAAACTTATGCAGAACATCTCTGCAATACATGCGCATTTACCCATGGTTTACCCCTTCAAAACCGTAATCACAAAAAAATAATCCTGTTGATCTGCCAAAACTCCTGTCTTCCTGTTTAAGTAGACAATGCTGACTCTGCTGCACTGACACCCCAACCAGTGTTGTCAGCCCTGCCCCATTCTCTGCTGCTGAATTGCAGAACATCTCCTCCTCTCCATTGCAAAAGTTTTATAGTCCAGCGGGAAAAAATTTAGGCAGAGTTGTCTAATACTGCTTAGGGTTTTAGTGCAGCAGAGGCATATTTGTCAGTTCACTACAGGAAGTTAGGAGCACAATGGATTTCTAGAAGCATCAACAGGTGTTTTTCTGAACTTGCAGTATGTTTTTAACCATTTGCCAGCCACCCACAGTACTTTTACTGCGGTGTGACCCCATGATAGCTGTTTCCAGTGGATACAGCGGGTCATGGTACTCAGTACCCGGCCACTGTATCATGTGATCTCTATGATTAATCATAGCAATCGCATAATTAAATGTAAGCAAAACTGTGACGAATGGCTTCCATTCATGACAGTTAGCTTGCTATTGTGATGCTGTAATTGGCCCACAGCTATCACATGGTACCTGGGCCAATCACAGCTCCCTGTACCATCTGTTTAGCTGTTAATCACAGCAATAGTAAGCAAGCTGTGATGAATGAAACCATTAGGGACAGTTTTACAAGCAATAGCAATGTAAAAATAAAATACCTGATTGACCCCTCCAAAGTAGTACAGTGTCACTACGGTTACACAGAACTACGCTGATCACGCTGTAAAAGAAAAAAAAAAATCTTAAAAGAAAAGAAGTTACAAAAAATTATTGTAACGTTTTAATTTTTTTTAAACTTGCTGTCACCTGACAGTATCCCTGATCACTGCCACACCAGTCATATGATACTGTACTGGTGACCGTATGTAAAAAGAAATTGTGATGAAAACAAATTTTATTTAATGTCTTCATTTTCCAAAAAATTGTGACAAAAAATGACAACTTCCAAAAACTCATCAAGCCTGTTACTTAATACCTTTGACTATCTGCTTTCCAAAAACGGGTTATCGTGTGGGTATTTGTACTGTCCTGGCATTTTAGGGTCTCAAGAAATGAAAGCGGCTGTCAGTACATCAGGATTGATCAATTTTCAAATATATGCACAATATCTATCGTAGATTGTGGACTCTATAACTTTCACATAGACTAAATAATATGCACTGATTTTGAATAGGTTTACCAAAGAAATGTAGCAGGATACATTTTGGCTTAAATATATGAAGAAAGATTATTGGTTTGCAAAATTTTATAACCTAAACTGAAAATCCAGGGAATTTTTTTTTTTTTTCAAAATTGCATTTTTTTCATATAGCAAAAAAAAAAAAAAATAAACAGTGGTGATTAAATACCACCAAAAATCTGATTTGTAGTGGAAGATATCTATTTCTTCCTTCAAACAGTTCTATTAATATAGTTTAATGGGAACACCACAACCATTTCCATTTTACTGACTTTTAGCTGGGTTCACACTATTGCGAACACAGACATCGCATGTGATTCACACCGCATTGCTGTGCCGATCACATGCGATCTCTGTGCAATGCGAATGAACTCTCATTGGATTTGCACAAAAAAAAGTACAGAAACCTTTTCTTTCCCTGCACTGGAATCAGATATGTGAAAACCCATGCGATCTGATTCCTGCCCGAATTCACAATTCGCACTGCAATCTGCGTACCGATCTGGGGGTGTCATTAAGTTTGTATTGACACCCGCAGCGGTTTGCAGAGGGCAGTGTGAACTGCCTGTGAGGGAGATGCGATGCAGCAACCGACACTGGAATCGCCCTGGTTCCCGTGTCGCAATAGTGTGAACCCAGGCTTGGGGCCCGTTCACACCAGCCTAAGCATGTCCTGTTCCATATAACAAGGTCATGCTGGTGTGTATTGTGTTGAGGTGGTGTGATGTGCTGTCTCAACACTTTTTTTTTTGCAATGCACATGTATGGTACAAAAAGAGCACATAGAGAACAATTATTTTCTGTGTCCTTACATTAACCCTGCATTGATCAATGCTGATCAACACAGCTCAATGGACTTAGTGTGAACAAGCCCTTAGGCTCAGTTCACATCTGTACAGTTTGCTTTCGATCTGTGATTGGCACGTGATTTTTGCCGCGATTTGCATTTTTTTTGTGGCCAAGTTGTTGGGCAGTTTAAAAATACAAATCACGGCAAAAATGTACTACATGCTTTTCTGCAGCTTCTCCATTGAAGTCTATTGAACCAAAAAAGAAAAAGAAGCAAAGTTTTGCATTTAAAAAAAAG
Source organism: Glandirana rugosa (assembly GCA_018402905.1). NCBI lineage: Eukaryota > Metazoa > Chordata > Amphibia > Anura > Ranidae > Glandirana > Glandirana rugosa. Next base: position 595,067 of record BLSH010041444.1, on the reverse strand, counting down.
TCCCTGACCCTTTCCAAAAATGCAGCTGCTGAAAAAAAAAGTATAGATGTGAACGTGTCCCATAGGGACTCATGTTAAATAAATTGTAGTACATTTCTGCCCAAAGCACCAAAAAACGCATAGATGTGAACCAAGCCTAATTCAGCGTCTTAGTGTAAACTAAAACAGCAGGCCCCTCGATTCATGAGTAGCTATGAAGAAGGGACGGGCATGGTGGATCTTGGCTTTTACCAGTGCAGTATGGAGAAGAATGGAAAGGAAGATGTGACTGCTCAGTCCAGAGACTGACTATGACCTAATATAATGGGATTGTATGAAACCGCTTTTATTTGTTTTTTTTATCCCCAAAAAGTGTTCAGAAGTATGAAAACCATAATGGCGAAGTTGTTTGATTGGTGGTCTGTGGAACAAATGGCACTTCCAAAGAATCTTTCCACCTTAAAATGTTATTGTCCCTCAGAACTCCCATAAGAATGTCATTTGTGTCAATCATGCTTTGTCTTTCTGCTGCTGGGAAACTGCTACCTGACTGGACTTGCTGGGAGTTGTGGTTTCTCAACAGCTAGAGTGGTTGAAGGCAGCCCAACCCTGCATTAGCGCAAAATGGCGAGAGGCGAACGATAAACCACAGAATCCTTTAATGATGTGAGCTATGTAGGTTTCAAGTGCAATTTTTTTGATTGTCTTATGCCAAACATTGACGCCAACGTGCCTGCTGTATTGAGAGAGATATCAAAGTTTAAGTCAATAAAGCTATATAGAGTATTGTGTATTTCATGTGCTTTAATCCCTGCTGATTTCTGTCCATTTTCTGTTTCAGGATTGATCATTGACATTTCCGTTAAAGTGGAACTCCCTATATAAAATGTACAATTGAATGCAGCCCTACATTTATTCATATATACACTATATTGACAAAGTATTGGGACGCCTGCCTTTACAAGCACGTGAACTTTAATGGATCCCAGTCTGAGCCCTGGTTCACGCTGCTGCTGGAATGAAATCGGCATCACACTGATTCAGACGGTGCCATTGCGGGTAATAGCCGCCAATTCGGCATGCGATTTGATATGTAAAATCTCATGCCAAATCGCATCAATGTGAACCTAGCCTCTAGGAATCAATATTGAGTTGGCCCACCCTTTGGAGCTATAACAGCTTCAACTCTTCTGGGAAGGCTGTCCACAAGGTTTAGGAGTGTGTCTATGGGAATGTTTGACTATTCTTCCATTTATGAGGTCAGGCAGTGATGTTGGATGAGAAGGCCTGGCTCGCAGTCTCCGCTCAAATTCATCCCAAAGGTGTTCCATCGGGTTGAGGTCAGGACTCTGTGCAGGCCAGTCAAGTTCCTCTACCCCAAACTCGCTCATCCATGTCTTTATGGACCTTGCTGTGCGCACTGGTGTGCAGTCATGTTGGAACAGAAAGAGGCCATCCCTAAACTGTTCCCACAAAGTTGGGAGCATGAAATTGTCCAAAATGTCTTAGTAGGCTGACACCTTAAGAATTTCCTTGGGATGCCATTAAGCACTTCCCGACCGCCTCGCATACTTTTACTGCTGCAGAGCGGCGCTGTAGCTCGAATTACTGTCTATAAATGGCGGCTCACTCGTGGCAGCGTGCTCTCATGCATGCCGCACTCTGCGGGTCGGGTGGACTCCATGTCTGCCGACTACCCGTGATTGCCTGGCAGAGAAGAAAAACGGGCAACCGCCAATGTAAACACGGCAGTTCCCCACTCTGTCAGGTGGCATGTAAGAGATCTACTGATCCCTGTCACTGGGATCAGTTAGGTCTCTTATGCCCCTGGCAGCCCAGCCCCCACACAGTTAGAACACGCCTAGAGAACACAGTTAACCCCTAGATCACCCCCTGCAGGTTAACCCCTTCACTGCCAATGACATTTATACAGTAATCAGTGGATATTTAAATTTCTGATCGCTGTATAAATGTCATTGGTCCCAAAAAAGTGTCAAAAATGTCCAACATGTCCGCTGCAATATCACAGTCCTGATAAAAATCGCAGATCACCGCCATTAAAAAAAATTGTAAAAACTCCAGAAATTAATTCTCATGGTTTTTACACGTGGCAACTTTTGCGCAAACCAATAAAGGCCGATCACAATTTTTTTTTACCACAAATATGAGGAAGTATATATATCGGCCAAAGCTGATGAATAAATTATTTTTTTTTATATATTTTTTTTTTTTACTTTGTATTTTAGCAAAAAGTAAGAAATATTTTTTTTTTTTTGTAAAATTGTTGCTCTTTTTTTGTTTATAGCGGTGATCAGAAATGACGCAAAGGTGATCAAATACCACCAAAAGAAAGCTCTATTTGTGGAAAAAAAAAGGACGCAAATTTTGTTTGGGTACAACGTCGCACAACTGCGCAATTGTCATTTAAAGTGACGCAGTGCTGAATCGCAAAAAGTGCTCTGGTCTAATATGGGAAGTCCTTCTGGTCTTTAAGTGGTTAAAGGTCATGTGCATGTAAAGGCAGGTGTCTACTTTTGACAATATAGTGTATTTATTTTATTTATTTTTTGTTAATACAAGCTGTGTAAGGCCGTATGTACACTGGAATTTTATTCCCGGTACATGAGACTCTGGCGTTATGTGCAGGCAGGAGACAGGCACACCATCCAGCCCCGTTGCTCGCAGCCTTTGAAAGTCTGAGTGGCTGACAGCTTCCCTAACACCCGGTACTGACAGTTCAGTGAGCGCTATTAATGTTTAGGGCAGAATGCCCGGAGCACAAGCAGTCTGCCTTCCAGGCATTTGTCCCTGGGCACAAACTGTCCTAAATGTTTGTGCACTGCCCAGCCACATCAGCTATCAGGCTCCCACCTTCTACAGGCTGCTGACAGCAGGGCTAGATGATGCACCTGTACCTTCCACCCTCACCTAAGCCCTTGAGTCTTGTGCACTGGGGGATAAACGTCTGATATGCATGAGATATTTCATATAGAGTGCTTTTTTTTCTTTAGAACAGTTCAGAAAATTGAAAATCTCATCTGCCCTTCTACTTCAGACTCCCTTACACGCACAAAACCGTTGGGAAGGCCATTAACATGATATAATGCTGACTTGCTTTTTATCATTTGGGTAATCTTAATGTTGCATTTTATTTTTAAAGGTCAATTGGCCCAAAATGTAATATTTTAGTTACAGGAGGTCCTGGATCAGGTTTTCTTAACCACTTAACTGCTTTTACAGTGGTGTTGGGTTTGCGGTTATTTATCCCAATGTCGTTTTAAGACTGTACCTGGTCTTGTTGAGAGCAGCTGGGCCCAACCACAATGAGTGCTGGGTAAATATCTGGGATTATGCAACTTCTGCAAATACTACTTGGGGGGGAAAAGTACAAAAAAGTACGTTTTTGTCTAATTTTTCTGTATCCTGAATTAAAAATTAGGAAACAAAAATATGTCCCACATTGGCTACCAAATGAAAGCCCAATAGGCTTGTTTATACTTTTCCTTGGCCCTCTGAGGAGCTTTTTTAGAGGGTGTTTGGCAGTCGGTGAGGAGACGTTATATCACACCACTTCACCACCTGTTTTAACCTCTAAAAGCCTGCATCATTGTGCTGCTGCCCTATTCACTTGACATGGACGCTCTGGGACCGAATGGGGGGGGGGGGGGTCATGGAGTATATTCCTTTTGCACACCATCCTGGAATGCACCACATGGTCAAAAGTTTGCTGCAATGTCTCCAGATTGGTCACGGTATATAAAATGGGTAAGATGTGTAATTAGAACACAGACAGGCTTGTTTCAAAGTGCAAAGGTCTTCTTTATTGCATGCTCACATAAAAATACAGTGTTTAGGGACTGGTGTAGTGACCCTTCATCAGGCATGTGATGCCTGATGAAGGGTCACTGTGCAGTCCTGGGATGTCATTACGAGTTCTTTAAAGCAGAACTGCATGGGTTCACTGCTCGTTTTGTCCAGAGGCACACACAAATTCTATACTTACCCGATCCTTTGGGAAAACAGCACCCCATCTCCCCCCCCCCCCCCCCACATCCAGCGGTGGGCTTTTCCTGCCGTCCTCCTGTCCAGAGCCGTTCTATGGGTGTGGTGACGTCAGGAACAGTCTATGCACAAGACCGCTAGCGTACAAGGGGGCAGGAACCGGTCTTGCACTTAGAGGATTGGCAGATTATGGAAGTATATCTCCACTCTCCTCAGATTATGGAAGTATATCTCCACTCCCCTCAGATTATTTATTTTATTTATTTATTTATTTCAGGTACTTGTATAGCGCTGCCAAGTTACGCAGCACTTTACAATCTAAGATCCCTAACTCACATTCATGCATATACTAGGGCCAATTTAGACAGGATCTAATTTACCTACCAGCATGTCTTTGGAGTGTGGGAGGAAACCGGAGTACCCGGAGGAAACCCACGCAGGCACAGGGAGAACATGCAAACTCCGGGCAGGTAGTGTTGTGGTTGGGATTCGAACCAGCGACCCTTTTGCTGCCAGGAGAAAGTGCTATTCACTACACCACTGTGCCGCCCTATGGAAGTATATCTCCACTCCCCTCACCCCTGGGCAAAAATGAGCAGTTAAACCTGTGCAGTGCGGCACAGCCCCACTGGATGGGAAAAATGTTTATTTTCCTGGAATTATTCTTTAATTGCCATATATTAATTTTAGACTGGGGTTTTTCTTTAACATGCACATTTGTTTGTGCATTGTGATGTTGCCACAAAAGGAAATCGGGTCCTTCTCCTATATTTGCTATTTATACCCATCATTAGGGTTTCCTGTTGGGTGTAAATATGCTACAGATAGGATCTTGATCCTGCTGCGGCGTCGATGCTCAAACTCCCATTCTGAGCTTGCTGTGCAGGTTATTACAGAGAGCCTTCCTTCCGCTGTCATTGTCTGATTACTGACTGAAGGAGACGGCTCACATCTAAAACCAGGAAATAATATTTCTCTCTGACTTGGCCCTGTCCATGCACTTCCAATGTCATTGCCATACTGGCCTGGAAGGAAATTGTGCTGATGTCACAGGAATCTGTCCGATTTATGGATTTTCTTTCTATAGAATAACTGGGAATTTTTATTCCATGTGTACGTGTCAGGACAAAGATATGGGAGTGGCTATTGTTGACTTTTCATCCTGGTTTAAAAGCGATCCAAGCACAAAAACAAAAATGTCATACATAGCAGCTTACCAGTCCTCAGAGGTGGCGACATCTGTCTTTTTTTTTTTCCCCCAAGTTCCTCTCCTATATGGAAATTGCTCACTCTGCTTTTACTGCACACTGTGACCATTTGTTTTTGAGCAATAGATGGATCTTCGCTTCTGTAATAGTACTCGGTATAGCAACGCCAGGACCTGTAAAAAAGAAATAATAATTGGGAAAAATTCTTAAACTCTTCAAAGTGGCGGCTGAGATGTTTCAAACAATGGGAAGGTTATTTCCACAATCAGATATACTGATGGAAAAGAACTGGTATTTTGAGGCTGGTGGTCAACTCGGTGCTATTGGCACTATAACCGTCATGTTTATAAAGGTTACTAATATGCTAAAAATAAATCCCCATCCAAAAAAAAAAAAAAAAACCCAGTCCACCAGGAACTTAAAATGTAGTATTTGAGTCATAATTTAACATGACAAATCTCTGTATTTCTTTAATTACAGAGGAGCCACAACCATGCCCCATGTTGTTTCTTTAAATAGACCAAAAAGATGGACAGATCAACTGCAGATTACATACTATAGTGTCAACACAGGACAATCGGTTAGAAATAAAAGTTTAATTAGTTTGAATATACATCACTGACAACTTTCAGCATTCCATTCTTGTCAATGCATTTTGCTGAAAATGGCTTCCTTAGGATCAAAGCATTTCAGTGTAAAACTCCATTAGTACTTTAATATATAACTACTGTGTATTAAAAAAAAACTGTCCTCCGGTTTAAACATTGCTGCATGGAAGATCCTTTAAAGTTTAGGTATTCCAACAAGTTTTTTTAACTGTCACCAACTCCCTCAGGTAAAAGTGAGCAGTGTGCATTGGTTAAATATCATCCATCAACCCAAACCCAGAGGCAGTATGTCTGCTCACAGTTTTGTATGTAATCTGCAGTTGATATGTCCAAGTTGTTGGTCTTTTTGAAGAAACAAAATGATGTAGGTTTGTGAATCCTTTTTATTATTATTATTGGATGGTGTTTGGTTGGGGTAATAAGTTCTGGAAAAGGGTATCCTCCCATTCAGATGAGGACTTAAGTGCTAAAATTAAACTAACGTCTTGAACACGACACAAGTGGAAAATCTATCTACATGCTGGGAGGTTGCAGACTGTCCACACCCAAGTTCAGTGCCTCAAAATTGACCAATCACGGTGATGGACAGCAGTGGCAACCAAAAGAGGGAGAGGACTGGAGGCAGCAGAGAAGACACAGAAGTGTGATGTTTGGAACATGGAGGTGCAGCTTTTCATTGTAAAAAAAATACTACTAGATGGAGGTGCAGCTTTTCATTAAAAAAAAAATACAAGCTGGTAGTCTTTTTACAACAGTATATGAGGAACTCCTGGAACAAAAATAAGAGAGCTAAACAGGAGAACCCTTAGGGTAGTCAACTTTCCAGAGTGTGGTGTGCAGCCTCTTACAAAAAAGAAAAAATCAACTCCCAATAAAAAAAGATGGTATGAATAACACATAGTGTGCCACAGTTTTGTCCTGTGGCCCCCCTTCACATCATCCCTACTCGCACAGTAGTATATTTTGCGCCCCCCACCATTGGTGTCCTCTGTCCCCCCTCCCCTCATACATTAGTGTCCTTTGCCCCCCTTCACATCAACCCCTCACTCTAGTGTCCTCTTAGCAGTGTTTACTGCCTCCTTTGCCCCTTCACCTCATCCCCCCCGACGCAAACACATACTAGTGTGTAGGTAGCACTCTTCTACCTTACACAGGCATACTGCAGAGCGGAAAGCTGCAGGCAGCACAGTAGTGGATGGAGGGTGGGAGCTGCTGGAGTTAATGTTTCACATTAACAAGCTGGCAATTGGTTGCTAGGACTGCCTGCCATCCTAACAACCAATCACCTGCTTGTTAATGTGAAACATTAACTCCAGCAGCTCCCGCCCGCCATCCACTACTGTGCTGCCTCGCACTGTCTGCTCTGCAGTGAAGATGAGAGCAGCGGAGGCTGGGAGGAAGGACCAGCAAAGCAGGGCCATGTTCGCTACCTACCCATGGACCCCCCCACCTTATAGTGAAATAATTATTAACACAATGAAGTAAAAAAAAAGCTTTGATGCAGAACGAGACGAAAAACAAGGTGGAGAAGATAGTAACTCACAGCTGGTGAGTTTGCCAGGGACCACTGGAAGTGGCTTACAGCAATTCTATTTTTTGTACATGAGTAGGAAACATCTGTCTCTGTCCAGTCATTGGGAGAAAGATGGTGGCACTCAGATGCTCTGGACTGGCCCAAATGTAGTTCACAGGAACTTGGATCTGGTGCAAAGCATTGTGTTGTGGAAGAAAAAAAGTCCACCAAATAGCAGAGGTGCTCCTCAACCGGTGAGGGATGAATATCAAGGAATTATCAATAATATACATGAAAGATATATTTATTAAAAGCTAAGTTAAATTTTTATACCATGTTACACCCATGGCACCAAAACAACCACTTCCCACCTTCCTTACAGGATAGTGGGATTCTTCTACACAGTGCCTCCTACGACTTTTCAAATTTTTCATGGTTCTACAAAACTACAGAGGGACTTGTTATGAATGGAACACAAGTGCAGTGATTGCTGCACTCGTCCACTGACACTTCCTCCAGCTTTGTAACCAAAACCCGATACAGACTTGTAGTTGGAGGAAGAGTCTGCAGGAGAGTGTTCATTGCACCTGCAATCCAATGATCACAGGTGCAATGCTTTGCAGGGTGCATTTTTTTTGTTACACAAGATGGAGTTCGCCTTTAAACCCCAAGTAACACGTTTCATGGCTAACTGATTCTTCAGAGTTCTCAATGCTGGAGTCATGCAAACAAAATAACGTTGCAGGGAATTTTAAAGAGGAACTCCACCTTTCTCTTCCAAAATATTCATTTTATTCCATGGTAATTAATCCTGTATGCAAATGAAAAATAAACACACACAAGTCCAGCGTTGTCCTCTTCTAAGCCAAAGTTCTTCCTCCAGGCTCTGCTCCCGCAGCATCATCTTGAATCGATGTTGATATCCCAAGCATGCGCAGATGTGCTGTGGATCTACAAGAAATGTACATGCGTGAAATTATACTAAACCCTTGGCATGTGCAGACACATTGTTCGTCTCTGCAAGTCTGTAAGCCTGAAAGACCAAGGAAGTGCTTTTCTTGGGTAAAGGACCAGTTTAAATGCTTACTTTCTATTTGTATTCACTTGCAATGTGCCTTGACAACATGAGCTGTTCAAGTTGAAGGTAAGGCTAGTGACAAACATTCTTTAAAATGCTGCCTCTCCCTTCTCCTACCTATTCTGCATAGCCTTTATAAAAAAAAGATCAGTGTAAATACCTTTTTTCAATCCACTGCAGTCTGGTCAAATGATCCAGCAGCTGTATCCCATGTGGCAAAGAGTGGCTGCTGCAGTGAGAGGAGGGAGCACTGACAACAGGCAATGGGAGTTGGTTGGTGACATCACAGCCCTGGGAGTTCATAACCGTTGTTGAGTACTCCCTTACACAAGGGAGATAGAGTTGCTGGACCACTTGACAGCACGAGGGCAGATTAAAAAAAATAAGTACACAGATCTTTTTTAATACAAGCTATGCAGCAAAGATAGGAAGATGAGGGGGTAGCATTTTTACAAATGCTGATAGTTGGCCTTTACTACAACTTTAAAAGAGAAGTATGAGAATTTTAAAAAATAAACATTTATGCTCACCTAAGTGGATGCAGCATTGGTCCCCCTCTGCCTCTAAAACCAAGAACTGAACAATCACATGACTGCATATCGCTCAGTTCTCAGTCTTCAGTGAACAGGGAGCAGTGACTGTCATGCACCGGCTCTCTGCTCTGTCCCTCCAGTGCTCACTGGAGTGCGGGGCGGGAGTGGCTGGCTCAGTTTCCCAGTGGTGTGCTAAGCTGAGCCAGCTGCCAGTCAGACATCTGGGTGGATCCCAACATTAAAGTTGCGATCTCTTCAGAGTCAGGACCAGCTGAGTGAGGTCAGCCGACAGCAGACTTTTTAGTCTGCTCTCGGCTGAATATGGATCACGTGAGTGCAAAACTAAGTGCACTCCTGTGACCCAGAGGAGAAGTAGGGCCAAAATAGCTTTAGCCCTACTTCTTTAAATATCTAGCTCAGCTCCTTTCTTTTTTTGCACATTGTGATCCTCTCCTCCTCTGGAAGTGGCCCAGCTTCTTTGCCCCTCACCTCCCTACATTAACTTTTATGTAGCAGCCAGAGGAGGTGTGAAGGAGAGTACTATAGCAGGTAACTTGAGCAACAGCTCTAAATCTGCTGGGGCTGCTGACATCACACCCGAGGCGGCAGAGCCCAGTGGCAGTCTCAGGCTTCTAGATGCCTACACCAGAGAGCCTTTTATGGGTAAATAACGTGAAAAATACCTTAAATGCACATAGAATCTCACAAAAAGATGTTTGTTGAAAAGACACTAGGGCTGCCTAAGAAAGATAATAATCAAAGCAGAACTTCAGTTTAGATACGTTTCTAGATTTATATTAAGACAAAGAAACCCTTTTCCCTGTCTTCAAGCAAGTATTTCTTTTAGTCTAGGTTCACACCTATGGGGCTGCGCTTTCTGTGCTTTTTTCCCCCGTTTTTTTCCACGATACGATTTTTTCCAGCAATTTGCTTTTTGGGGGTTTGTTGCTAAGCAGATTTCAAAATGCAAATCGCGGGAAAAACGCATCAAAAAAACACTTGCGTTTCTGGTGCAGCTCCATTGAAGTCTATTGCATGCAAAGCGCAAACTGCAGTGTGAAAAAAGTCCCGGACCCTTTTCAAAAAATGCAACGCCGCAAATCGCACAGATGTGAACTACATCCATAGGAAAGAACGTTAAATGGACTGTAGTGCGTTTCTGCAAAACGCGGTAAAAAAGCGCATAGGTGTGAACCTAGACTAAGTGGTCACTGTCTGAAGGATGGAGCTGGGTGTCGAGGATGATATAACAGGAGTTACATATTCAATGGTCGCCCAATGACCAAAGGAGCTATAAAAACCCGGAAGAAGACCTGGAGAAGATGATGATAATGGTGGCTAAATGGAGTTGTGAAGGACAGCTGTGCACTGTCAGCACTGAAACATGATTTAATTTGTAAGCTGTAAGCAACAAACACATATGGAAAAGATAAAACACTTAACTTTAAGAGAACAAATTTTACAAGGTTGAGGGCTGCTCTCCAGGACTTCGACTGGGAGGGAATATTGGCATCGATGAACACAGAACAGAAATGTGAATTTTTCAAACAGATTGTATGCCAACTCACTGCAAAGTATATTCTCATGGGCAATAAGTTTAAAAGGCTAAAAATAAAACCAATGTGGCTCACGACCAAAGTTAAAAAAGTTATAAATGATAAGAAAAGAGCATTTAAAAATATAAAAAGGAGGGAACACTATCATCTTTTAAATGTTACAAAGAATATTATTATTATTATACAGGATTTATATAGCGCCAACAGTTTGCGCAGCGCTTTACAATATGAGGGCAGACAGTACAGTTACAATACAATACAGGAGGAATCGGAGGGCCCTGCTCGTTAGAGCTTACAATCTAGAAGGGAGGGTCAAGTGAAACAAAAGGTAATAACTGTGGGGGATGAACTGATGAAGAAAATGAAAATACATTTGCTAGTTGTGGGTAGAATAAGCTTCTCTGAAGAGGAAGGTTTTCAGGGATCGTCTAAAAGCTAGCAGAGTAGGAGATACTTGGACAGGTTGGGGTAAGGACTTCCATAGGATTGGAGAGGCTCTGGAAAAGTCCTGGAGGTGAGCAAAGGAGGAGGTGACGAGGGGTCTTGAGAGGAACGAAGAGAACGATTAGGTTGGTATTTCGAGACTAGGCTGGTGATGTAGCTGGGGGCTAAATTGTGGATGGCTTTGTAGGTTGTTGTGAGTATTTTGAATCTAATTCGTTGGGTGAGCGAGAGCCAGTGGAGGGATTGACAGAAAGGAGTAGCAGACACAGAGCGATTGGTAAGGTGGATGAGTCTGACAGCAGCATTCATGATGGATTGAAAGGGGGATAGCCTGTGTAGAGGTAAGCCATTGAGAAGTAAGTTGCAGTAGTTGAGGCGAGAGATGACCAGAGAGTGATTTAAGAGCTTTGTTGTGTCATTGGTTAGAAAGGGGCATATTTTTGAGATGTTGCAGAGGTTGAGGCGGCAGGATTTGGACAGTGATTGGTTGTGGGGCTTAAAGGAGAGTTCAGAGTCCAGGACTACGCCTAGGACCTTGGCATGTGGGGATGGGCTGATAGTTGTGCCATCGATTATGACAGAGAGATTGAGGGAAGGGGCATGTGGTGGAGGAAAAATTATAAGTTTGGTTTTGGATAGATTAAGTTTGAGGAAGTGGTGTGACATCCAGACTGCTATATCTTTTAGTAAATTAGTGATATGTGAGGTGACTGAGGGAGTGAGCTGAGGGTTAAAGAGATAGATTTGGGTGTCTTCAGCATACAGATGGTATTGGAAGCCATGGGAGGTGTAGATTGAAAATAGGAGCGGCCCAAGAACAGAACCTTGGGGGACCCCAACGGAGAAAGGAAGAGGAGAGGAGGAAGTAGAGTTGTAAGTAACGCTAAAGGTGCAATTATATAAGTAGGATGAGAACCATCGAAGATTACAGTTACAGAGACCAATGGCATGGAGTTTTTGGAGGAGGAGGGGGTGGTCAACCGTATCAAAGGCAGCAGAAAGGTCCAAGAGTAGGAGCACAGAATAGTGTCCATTGGTTTTGGCTGTTAGTAGATCGTTTGTTAGTTTTAGAAGAGCAGTTTCTGTGGAGTGTTGAGGACGAAATCCAGACTGAAGGGGATCAAGAAGGCTATTCTCGGCAAGGTGGTTGCTCAGGCGTTTGTACAGGGCGGGACATTTATATGGATACACCTTAATAAAATGGGAATGGTTGGTGATATTAACTTCCTGTTTGTGGCACATTAGTATATGTGAGGGGGGAAACTTTTCAAGATGGGTGGTGACCATGGTGGCCCTTTTGAAGTCGGCCATTTTGAATCCAACTTTTGTTTTTTCAATAGGAAGAGGGTAATGTGACACATCAAACTTATTGGGAATTTCACAAGAAAAACAATGGTGTGTTTGGTTTTAACGTAACTTTATTCTTTCATGTGTTAGGCAGAGGAGGACGAAGTAGAGAGTTGAAGGTAGAAAAGAGTTGACGAGGACGGGATGATAAGTTGTTAATGAGAGTGATAAAATAGGTCTGCTTGGCAGTGTGGAGGCAGGAATTGTATTTTTGGAGGGCAGATTTATACTGGTTGAAATCTTTTTGAGATTTAGTCTTACGCCATAGGCGCTCTAGAGCACGGTTATGTTTTTTCAGACTTCTAGTGTCATCTGTTTGCCAAGGTTGAAGGGATCGGGGCCTGATTCTGTGAGTGGTGAGAGGGGCTAGTGTGTCCAGGGAGGCTAAAAGTGAAGCGTTGTAGACTGAAGTGGCTAGGTCGGTGCAGGACAGGGGTGCAATTTTGTCATATAGGGGGTCAGTAGCAGAGTAGAGAAGAGAAGGGTTGAGACGGTGTAGGTTTCTACGGGTAGCTGTTAGGCGGTTGGAGGCAGAGGAGGTGGAGGAGAGGGAGAGAGTGAAACTAATAAGGAAGTGATCAGAGAGAGGGAATGGATAGTTGGAGAGGTTGCATGGAGTGCAAAGGTGGGAGAAAACCAGGTCAAGGGTATTGCCTTCAGAGTAAGTAGTAGCATGTATCCATAGCTTCAGGTTAAAGGAGGAGGTTAGACTGAGAAGTTTGGAAGTAGGAGAGTTAGTATTAATGGGGATGTTGAAGTCCCCCAGAATGATTGTGGGGATTTCAGAAGAGAGAAAGTAGGGTAGCCAAGCAGAGAAGTCATCAAGAAAGGTTGATACCGGTCGGGGGGGCGGTAGATTATAGCTACTCTTAGAGAAACTGGGGAGAAAAGACGAATGCAGTGTGCTTCAAAAGAGGAGAGAGATAGAGAGGGAAAGGTGCTATGTGGGGCTAGAAGGATTCCAACACCCCCTTCCTTCCACTCCGTCCACTGGGTCTGGGGGAGTGAGTCCAGAGAAGACCATCATGTGATAGGGCAGCAGAAGACGCAGTGTCGGATTCGTGAAGCCAGATTTCGGTAATGGCGAGTAGATTGAATGAGTTAGCGATAAAAAGATCATGGAGAGGGGTCAGTTTGTTACAGACCAAACGGGCATTCCAAAGGGCGCAAGAGAAAGGGAGTCCGATTTTGGGAAGAAGAGAAATGGGAATTAGATTGTGTGCATTGCAGCTGCAATCGGAGGGTGCAGGGTAATGGATGCGTTGAGTATAGTTAAATGATGGAGGCCCAAGGTTTAGGGATATATCTCCAGAGGTTAGGAGAAGCAGAAGGGTGAGGGAGGTAATGTGGGAGTGCGATTTATATGAAGTGACATGCTCTAGTGTACTGGAGTATTTTTGTGCGTGTGGATTCAGAATTAGCATGAGATGGTGAGTGCAGTAATAAGGAGAGGATAGAAGTGAGGGTGATATATATAAGCTGTGAGGTGGAGAAGAGGGGTGAAAGAGAGTTAGTTTAAGGATGCAGGACAGAGTTGTCAGAAGGAATGGTAGAGAGTGCATGTTAGGAGGAGAAAGAGCTAAAGGGGTAAACAAGGTCACCTGTAGTTTCTGTCGTGTTATTCAAGTATTTTCTTGTGTTCATTTGCTTTGTGCATTCGCTAAAGTGCAGAGTCAGAAGTGCTCCCACTTATAGAATAGCCCCACTTTGAGAATAAGCCCTTGCTGCAAATGCAAACCCCCTGCAAATGCTCCCCCTAAAGGTGATTGAATTGATACTGATAGGCATGGGGGGTGGGTGAATTCCAAATTAGCAATCAGGAGGTAATAAATAAAGGGTGACTAGGCAGAACAAAATTCTCACTTAAAAAAACAGAACAGGGGCACTAGAGGTACACAGGTCATAATTTTGTCAAAGACAAGGGACAAATGAAAGCATTGTAGTGTGGCCAGTTCTTTAGATAGTTAAGCAGAAAAAAAAATACAAAAAAAAACATGCCAGTATAATTAAATAGACTTTAGCAAAAAGAGACAGCAAGGTTTCAGTTTTTGGGGTGGAGTTGATTCAGAGAACATACCAGTATAATTAAACAGACGACAGAATATGTAAAAAGGAAATCAAGGATGAAAAAATTCAAAATGAACGACAGATTGCAATAGATAATAGGACAAACCCCAAAAAAATCTTCAAGTATATTAATAGTAAAAAGAACAGGTCTGAGCATGTAGGCCCTTTACAAAATAATCTAGAGTGCGTGACTGGGGACAAAAAGAAGGCAAACTTATTAAATACATTCTTCAGATCTGTATACACAAAGGAGCGTGGGGGCTCTCATGTCCATAATGGGGGTGGTAGTGACACAGCCCCAAAGATCCACAATGGCTCAAAAGTGAAATGGTCCAGAAGTATTTAGACAAAATAAAGGTGGATAAAGCACCTGGACCAGATGGGGTTCATCCACGGATCCTAAAGGAATTGAGCTCTGTCATTTCTAAGCCATTGTATCTAATTTTTAGGGACTCCTTAATGACTGGAATAGTAGCACTGGATTGGCATAGGGCCAATGTGGTGCCCATATTTAAAAAGGGATCAAAGTCTTTACCAAGTAACTATAGACCTGTTAGTTTAACTTCTATAGCTGGGAAGATACTGGAGAGTTTAATAAAAGACTGCATTGATGAATTCTTGTTGGAAAAAATGTTTTAAGCAACAGATAGCATGGATTCATGAAAGACAGAAGTTGTCAAACAAACCTGATTTCTTTTTATGAGGAGGTAAGTAAAACCTTGGACAGAGGGGTGGATGTGGACGTGGTATATTTGGATTTTGCAAAAGTGTTTGGCACCGTTCCCCACACACGGCTAATGTGTAAGGTAAAGTCTACAGGCTTGGAAAGATCAGTTTGTAAATGGATAGAAAACTGTCTGAAAGACCGAATTCAGAGAGTAGTGGTTAATGATTCTTACTCTGAATGGTCTAAGGTTATCAGCGGTGCACCCCAAGGTTCAGTGTTGGGACCCTTATTTTTCAATATATTTATAAAGGATATAGGGTCTGGGATTAAAAGTACCATTTCTGTGTTTGCAGATAACACCAAGCTATGCAGTGGAATAACGTCCTTACAGGACGTCTCCAACTTACAAGCAGACCTCAATGCACTGTGATAATGTTTAACCACTTGCCGACCGTCAACCGCAGGTTGACGGCAACAAGATGCTCCTCCTGGGCAAACCGGCGTCATATGACGGCGGCTGCCAAATCGCGCACTGTGAGCGCGCACGCGCTGCCGGAGGCGCGCTCACTGTGTCCGGGGGGGGCAGGGAGCGGGTGCGGCGGACTTGATCTCCGCCGGCTACCCGCGATGCCCC
>BLSH010041444.1:531604-545886 GCA_018402905.1 Glandirana rugosa | reverse complement strand
CAGACGGTCGTCCCCCCCCCCCCTCTTCAGCCCACCTTCACTACCTCTACATCGTCTCCACGACACCTCCGGAGTGGACCCTCCCTCGGGGGTCAGACCCCTCCACTGGAACTCCGTACCTCTGAGCCCACGTCGGTCCTCACCTCAACTAAGGACCTCGTCGTGTTCCCTCATCCTCTTGTCGTCTCCACTATGACTCTTGTGAAATTTCGTCCCCATCCGTTGGAAAGTCTCCGACTCTAGATGGACCCGTTGTACATCCTTTAATTTCTAGGAACCGCCTTCCCCCCCAACCCCGTAGGGGGATGGCAGAGGATACTACTGTGGTGGGGTGGGGGGTGGTTTATTTTTTTTTTTAAGGTGGGCGCTGATGCCCCAACCCCCCCTTCCGCCAAGGATCTTTAATTTCCTACATGTTGCCCAGGTAGATCTCAGCCTCTGAAAGGTTGCCTACCCCTGCTTTAAAGTGTTCTCAGTATCACCTCTGCTGTTCTCCTACTCCCTTGTGCTGCTCCAGGAATCAACTCCACTCCTGGCTGCACCCGAGTCTCCATGCCTCAAGGTCACCTCCCCAGACTGGGGGCTCCCTCCCAGGTGAGGCCTCCACAGCACCTCTGCTACATCTCCATCACTTCCACCCGACTTCTCCCCCCCCCCCCTGCTGGCAGACTGCTGTATTTAAGGAGGCCTGCCCCCTCCCAATCCAGACTGTAGATTGGTCAGGGCTCCTTGTCATACATCAGGAAGTGACACTTCCTCATCCATCCTCCTTTCCAGAGCCTTCTCTGCTCAAAAAAGGGGAGGAAACTCCAAGGGGTGTTCCTTCCTTCCAACTCCAGCCACTCCCTGAGCCACTCCCCAGCTCAAATCAATACATTAATTTAGCCTGGCTAAATTTTGCCTCTACTAGCAAAAAGACCTCACCAAAAAGTGCCTATATGTTGGGGGCGCTACATGTTTTTTTCTGAATTTTTGGTTGATATTCTGTCTCTATCATTTAAAATACACCTATGATAAAAATAATAGACCCTTCATTTCTTTGTAAGTGGGCAAACTTACAATGTCTGCAGGGGATCAAATAATTATTTTGCCCACTGTATAATGTATGTATTCCATTTTGGCATTTAGCTGTTTTCTGTTCATCTTCCAAGGGTGTATTTTTCAGTCCTTCTGCTGTGAACAAGACCTTAGGCTTCTCTAAACTGCTGAGTTACACAGCTGGGCTTTTAAAGAGATCTGAAAAAACAGCAAAGTTTTGATAATTTTAGCAGTTTGGGTAAATCTGCTTTGCCTTAATATTCTTTGCTGATCATGACTAAAGACAGCAAATGTTTTCCACATGTTCGGGATATATGGCTCGCTGTGGACACAAAGGCTATGTAAAACAGTTTAGCGCTGTGGTTTCAATTAAGTGTTATCCTAGAATACACACATCCGACTTGTTAAAATATCCAGGAAGGCTTAAAAAAAATCACAACCAAAATTAATATAACAAAACTACTACAGTAACAAATTATTTTAGCTGGTTTTGGGTGAGTTCCAAGGGGCAGGCTTATTGTTGTCCTGTGTTCAGCAGATTGTGCAATAGTGATCACCTGCACCCTCCCGTACAATAAAAATCCAGTTATCTTGAGGAAACACTACCCCCTCAAGGTCAGCTATATACAATATAAGAATTTTAGCAAACCTCTTTTCAATCTGCACTGGTTCTGTAGATATTGTGATAGGCTATGTCTAAGGCCTCATACACACAGGCGTTATGAAAAACGAGCTGTAAAGCTAGTACCAACGCCAGGAAAAAAGCAGTGTTAAAGACACAATGTTACAAGCGTTTTGCATTGGCGTCAATGCGCGGTTATCCGCGCTAGATTTTAGCCGCGTTTCTCTGCCTCTATTCAAAATCAATGGTTCCCTATGGGAGCCCATTGATTTGAATAGAAGTCGCACCAGAAGTCGGATCATGATGATCCGACTTGCAGTGCGACTTGTGTACTGAGGATCTTGAAGGGGGAACCACCGTCAAAAATGAAAAAAAAAATTGCGTGGGGTTCCCCTCCAAGAGATACCAGACTCTTGAGTCTGGTATGGATCTTAAGGGGAACCCCACGCCAAAAAAAATGCCCCCCCCCAAAAAAAATCCATACCAGACCCTTATCCAAGCACGCAGCCTGGCAGGTCAGGAAAGGGGAGAGATGAGCGAGTGCCCCCCTCCTGGACCATACCAGGCCGCATGCCCTCAACATGGGGGGGTGGGTGCTTTGGTGTGGGGGGCGTAGGGGTGTGAGGACAGGGGCCTCTTCCCAACGAC
Organism: Glandirana rugosa; assembly: GCA_018402905.1. Lineage (NCBI taxonomy): Eukaryota > Metazoa > Chordata > Amphibia > Anura > Ranidae > Glandirana > Glandirana rugosa. Next base: position 543,578 of record BLSH010041444.1, on the reverse strand, counting down.
CCTGGCCGGTGGTTGTCGGGGTCTATGAGCGGGGGCTAAGACCCAACAAAAGAGCGAGAAGTCAGAAGACCCAGAAGACAGCGCAGAGAGGAAAAGAACCGGAGAGGGAGAAGACGCCGGAGTTAATTTAATAAAATACTTTATAAACCTGTGCAGTGTGTTTACTTTTGACACTTTTTTTTTAGGTGAATGGGTAGGGGTACCCCTTACTCATTCACATAGGGTGGGGGCTGGGACCTGGGGGTCTTCCAGATTCCGATAAACCCCTGCCCGCAAACCCCAACAACCACCGGCCAGGGTTGTCAGGAAGAGGCCCTTGTCCTCATCAACATGGGGACAAGGTGCTTTGGGGTGGGGGGCACAGGCCACTGCTCTGTGTGTACATTCAGACACAGAGCCACGGTTTGGCCCCGCCCTCTCTCTCCTCATTGGCTCACTGACTTTGAGTGGCAGTAGCGGGAGCCAATGGCGCCACTCTGCCGTCTCAGCCAATGAGGAGGGAGAGTCCCAGGCAGCCAAGACACTCCTGCAACATCGCTGGATCAAGATGGGCTCAGGTAAGTTATTAGGGGGGCTGAGGGGGGCTGCTTCACACAGAAGGTTGTTTATCTTAATGCATTTTTCAACCACTTTAAAATAAACAAAGTTGCTTTCAGGGATATACTCATCATTAATCTAGGGCTGTACATTGCAGTACTTCAGGGCCAGATCTAGCCAGTCTGATGTGAGGGTGCAGTAAAAAATGTCAGGGCTGGGTAGATGATGGGAGGTCAGCCAAGCAGTCTACAGGGGGTTAGTAGGGCAGAGCATAAGGTTAGCAGTTTGTGTGGCAGTGTGCAGAGACTATTAATTTGTAGGGCAGTGTACAGGGGCAGTAGGGCAGAAAACCGGGGCAAGCAGGGCCGTGTACAGGGGGTCAGCAGAGCAAAGAATGGGAGGTCAGCTGGGCAGTGTACAGGAATTGTAGGGCATTGTACAGGGGTTCAGTAAGGCAGAGGACAGGGGTCAGCTTGGTGGAAGACAGGGGTCAGCAGGGCAGTGTACATGGGGTCAGCTGAGCAAAGGATGGGAGATCAGCAGGGGAGAGTACAGGAACTGGTAGGGCATTGTACAGAGGTTCAGTAAGGCAGAGGACAGGGGCCAGCAGGGCAGTGTACAGGTGTCAATATGGTAGAGGTCAGAAGTCAGCAGAGCCAAGGATAGAAGTCAGCAGGGCAGAGGACAGGGGTCAATTACCAGAGAGCCTTCCCAAACATCAAAATAATATTTTTGATAAAAATACAATAAATTCATTATTGGACACAAACACAATATAATATACAAAGTTCCTGCTAAATCTAAAAGATAAAACAGTTTTGAGTCAACAAATAAAACACTGCATGTTAATGAGTCCTGAGGCTCGTTCACACTGGTGCTGTGGCCTGTACAGGGTGAATCAGTGTTTTTTTTTTTTTATGTGGCTGAAGATGCGTGTAAGTGGGCTATATTATGATATGGGGGATGCAGTGGCTGTATAAACACAGCCGCAGGTCCTAATTTGATAGGTGTATGGATGCAGGTGTATGGCCTGAACACAGTGTGCATTCGGGCCACTCACCCACTCCTGCACACCTGTCACATTAGGATCAAATTAGTGTTTGTACAGCTGCTGCATCCTCATAGAGTAACAGATGGCTCCAGACAGTGAATGGCCAGAAAGTCCTGTACAGAGGCTCCTGTTCAATCACAAACTGAAGCTTCATTTATGAATGACCACAGTGAGGGATCAGTACCGATCACTCACTGTGTTCATCAGGAAAATAAGGGGCCAGTAAATATAATATATTTACCAGCCCCTTCCCCCTGCTCTCCATCCTGAAACATCCCCCTATGTGCCTGCAGCAGCCGGCGGAAGAGGAGAGGAGGGAATCCGGAAGAACTGTGAGGGGGGAGCAAGGGAAAGAGGATGGTGTACTGCACAGGGAGGGTGATTGGGGTGTCAGGAGGCAATTACAGAACCGATCCTCTGTGTAGCTCTTTCTGCAGCAGCTGAAAGCAAGCTGAAGGGAGAGGAGGAGAAACCAGCTTTCAGCTGCTGCAGAGAGAGCTCTCACTTCCCTGATCACCCTCCCTGTGCACATCTGATATTGGCAGCCTGTGTGGAGGAGGAGCTTGGCTGCCTGTGCCCAGACTGTGTGCAGTGCAGGTAAGAGCTCAAAGGCTGGATACAACACAGTGGAGGGGGAGAGGAGGAGGGGGCTTTAGAGGAGTGCACTAAAACCCACCCCCTAGATCTGGCCATGCAGTTTTCCTTTTGGTCACTTGACTTCTTCAGTCTTCCAGCTTGAATCATGTATCATCATGCAGCCTGTGCTCAATTATAATTGCACTGAACAGCGCTAACTGGTAATTATGTTAGATTCTTGCAATTCAGCAGTAAGGGCTGCCCACTGCCGAAGGGAAGGAAGAAGGAACCATGATTAAGGCCTGATGGCCGAAACGCATTGGATTTTGTCACTGTTGTTTACTGCAATAATAAGACAATTATTTAGACAACTTCCATGGCACCAACCTTTCTCCCTTTTTGCAATGATTGCACATGGAAGTTTGCGGAGACTTTCCAGGCTAAGTGCTGTGTTATTGATGCTGACCAGGCATTACACAGGAGGTAGTAGCTCAGGTGAACCTGGTCCACAGAGGAAGGACACCATCAGACCTAAAAAAAGGACACCTCTAAAGTTTGTGTGTATGGGTGGGGGTGGGGGGGGTCATTAAAACCTGAAAAGATCACTTTTCAGAGTGTGGCTAAGCAGCTGTGTTCTGGCTTTCAGGAGGTGATCCTGCCTATTTTTTTTCCGTAATATCAGATATCATTACCACTAACACGGGCCATAGATGGATAGAATTTTGAACGAAAATTCTCAGAACATTCGATTATCATTCAGAAGATTTTATAGGCTTTTAACATTTGATATTGAAATGATTGAACTTTACCAAATGAAAACCACATACACTGTTAGCAGTTTGTATATTCGAGAAAGATTTCCTCATCACTGCGGTTGAGAACGATTGTCAATTTGACCCACTAATGATTAGGAAAACAAACAAATTTTCTTAGAACATTCTTTTCCTAAGAATTTTCATTTGAAACCCTACCCATTTATAGCCAGCTTAACCACTTTAAGACCGAGCCTCTTTTTGGAGTTTGGAGGTTATCAGCTAAAAACTGTTTTTTTTGCTATAAAATTACTTAGAACCCCCAAACATTATATTTTTTTTTTCTAAGACCCTAGAGAATAAAATGGCGGCCATTGCAAAACTTTATGTCACACCGTATTTGTGCAGCGGTCTTAAAAGCGCGATTTTTTTTGAAAAAATTCAGTTTTTTGAGTTAAAAAATAAGACAACAGTAAAGTTAGGTCAATTTTTTTTCATATTGTGAAAGATAATGTTACGCCGAGTAAAATGATACCCAACATGTCATGCTTCAAAATTGCGTCCGCTCGCGGAATGGCGACAAACTTTGCAACATAAAAATCTCCATTGGCGATGTTTAAAAAATTCTACAGGTTAGCATTTTTGTGTTACAGAGGAGGTCTAGGGCTAGAATTATTGCTCTCGCTCTAACGATCGCGGCGATACCTCACATGTGTGGTTTGCACACCGTTTTCATATGTGGGTGGGACTTACGTATGCGTTCGCTTCTGCGCGCGAGCTCGCAAGGACGGTGCGCTTTAAATTTTTTTTTTTTTTTTTTTAATTATGTATTTTACTTTTTAATTTTTATTTTTACAACTTTTTAAAAAAAAAAAAATTTTTTTGATCACTTTTTTTCCTATTATAAGAAATGTAAACATTCCTTGTAATAGAAAAAAGCATGCCAGGACCTCCAAAATATGAGATCTGGGGTCAAAAAGACCTCAGATCTCATTTTTAGACTAAAATGCAATAAAAAAAAAAAAATTTTGAAAAAAGTGGCAGGGGGAAAAAAAAATGTCCCCTTTAAGAGCATTGGGCGGAAGCGACTTGTGACGTAGCTTCCGCCCTGCATTGTTATGGAGCCGGGTGAGCGGCTTCAGCCACTCACTCGGCACACGGACACCAGAGGGAAAGGACGCGATCATCTCCGCCGCTGCCGGCGGGTCCGGTAAGCGGCGGAGATGACCGGAAAGCGGCGGGAGGGGGGGGCACCTCTCCCGCCGCTGATAAAAGCGATCTCGCGGCGAATCCGCCGCGGAGATCACTTTTATCTTACGCAGAATCGCCTGCAGAAAAAAATGATACCGGGGTTATGGTAGCTATCTGCTACCATAACAACGGTATCCCACTTCAAAGTACCGCCGTCAAACGACGTACGGCGGTCCGGAAGTGGTTAAAGTGGTTGTCAATTCATGAGAAGCACTGTAAACTACAGGTAAGCCTATATTCAGGCTTACCTGTAGGTCCTGGGAATATCTCCTAAACTTGCGGCCTTTAGGAAATATTACCTGTATCTGCATGTGCCGACCTCATCAGCACATGCACAGTGAAGAAACGGCCCTACTGGGCCGTTTGTTCACAAAGTGCGCCGTAAATGACGGCTCCCGTGCGCATTTGCGGGAGTGATGTCAGCGCGGCTCCTGCCAATCACATCGCTGGTCGGTGCCCGGGATCCCGGAAGACGACAGACTCAGCATGTCGCCGGTCAGATCGGTGCTTGGGGACCGCTGCTACAGCTTTGATCTAAGGTAAGCATTTCATAATGAGCTAGTATGTGATGCATACTAGCTCATTATGCCTTTCTCTTGCAGGTGTTGCTTTTTTTTTATACTTGACAACCACTTTAAGGGTGCATTCACACCTGCAAATGAAATCGCTGCCTTTAGATTTGAGAACCCCAGCGGGGGGTTGAAAGCAAAGATCTTGCAGCTAATCGCAGCCACTCGCAACCGAACACACTTTCTATCCTAGGTGATAGATACAGTATGGTAGGTGAACATTGTCAGCCCAGGACAGGAAGTGTATTACTGGCAGGATCACAAATAAAAGCCTGAAAAAAACAAAACAAATGCAGCCTCACATGTAAAAAGTAGTAATCTGCAATATAATACATTTTTGTCTTCGGTTTTAGGTACACTTTAATCCCTATTCTATGTACATGCAGCACCAACATTTTTCTGCCAGGTATCCACAGTCAAAGTATCATACAACAAAATGACAATATGGGAGAGAAATATTTCTTTAAAAAAAAGTTGCCATGAATGTAATAAAGTTACAAGCACAATGCAAACTAAAAAATCTTGGAGCAGTCAGAAATGAAGTACCTTTTACTGTGCAGAACTGCTAAGGAAGAAGTAGCACCGGCATATGTAATAAGCAAATATGGCTGACCCCATGTACATATGTTACAAACTGAAGATTACATAACATCCACATGTGATGCAAAGCCTCCATGATTTGAAGAAATGAGATCTGATAAATAAAAGTGGTGGGCTAAATACTTTTAGGCTGGGAGGAAAGAGTTAGATGATACTAGACGTTCAGGCAGGCAGGAAATATAGCAGGTTCTGACTTGCTGCAACTTGTAAATGTACAGAGCATGCAGTGAAATCGGAGTAAGCTATTTCAGCACAGGACAGAAGCCAATACAACAGTGCAAGATTAAAGAGAAGGCTGGAGTTCAACTTTAAGTTTGTTATAATGAAACAAACTGATTTGACTTTTTACAGGGAAAGCAAATCTTCCATTAGACACTTTGCTAAAAGAGGTCAACTGTAATTCGAAGATTCCACATAGGGGTGCTTGTATTTATTTAATTGACCAAAGGAAAATGTTTAAGCATCAATAGGCATGTCTCTTGGTTCCTTAACCTTCTGTAAAATGCTACAGTAATTATGTGTAAGAGCGATTTCACAGACCATTGAACAGGAACAGTAAAAGTCTAAGAATTTGTTTTTCTGTAAACCATCCGTCAAGATGTGCTCAAGTTATGTGATAGAAAAGGCTCCAATTCGCATTGTTCATGTTCTACTTCTGCTTGTGCTCCACACGTGTTTGTCCTGGCCTTGATTGGCCCAGTCCTCACGGTGACCATGTTTATACCATGTGACACAGACCGCTCTGTAGGAAAAGATAAAGCGACAGGTTTGAAAAGGTTTAGTTCCCTTCACTACAGGATAGAAGAGTATAAAAACACAGGATAGTAAATGGTTATTATTAGACTGTATTTGACAGAGAGGGATTGGGACTTTAAATGAGACATACATGTGAAGAGCAAACAATCACCGTGGTTGCATGTAAAAAGTTTTTATTGATTGGTTCATAAAATTCATAAAAATAACATACACAGGTCATGTGAATGCATGAATAATTCATATATATATATATATATATATATATATATATATATATATATATATATACACACATCATTACGAGGGCACAACATTTCATGATGGCTAGCAACATCAGATCTATAAATTCATGTTAAAAAATACATGGTAATTGAGTAAGGTAAAATAACCCAAGGTACAGGACTGATGGTAGAAGAACTCAAGGTGGTAAACGCATAATAAGGCATCAAAAAATCTTGACGCGTTTCATGGCTGTATTACCACTCATCAGGAGCAGATGCGGGGATGATGTCTAAAAGATGTGTAAATAGACAGTAGGTCAAAATGTATCAAAAGTGGGGGGGGGGGGGACAAAAAGAGTAATAAAAAGTCCACCCATACTTAGACTGTAGATCATGAAAATTTGAGTCCATTGGGAGCCAAATAGTTTCTTCTGAAATCCAATCTTCCACCTCCTTATATACTTGTGTTCCTAAAAGCAAAGGGAAAAAATATGTTTATTTTGCTAGGTTGGGATTTGGGTCAATTTATGGTCTACAGATGTCCATGAGACAATTTGTAGAATCCTGCTCTTTGGTTTGGTAGAAGGATTGGCTTCTTAGCTTTTGGCTTTTGACCCATTTTGTGTAGACAACGCTAGTCATTTTTCAAGCTATTGTCTAGTAGTATAAGGTTCGCCTTGCTTTTTTATACTAAGGGGGTTTACACTGTCTTCTGCAACAATTTTGTCCATGGTGTTGATCCATCTGAAACTCTGTGTTTGGCAGTTCAAGTGGATGAGAAGACCTGAATACTTGAAATTCTAAGAGGTCTACAGGTGGGGGTTTAATTTTGGGAGTAGCACAAGTGATATAGGCTCCATAAATGGTCATTGAAAGGAGACTGACTTAAAGAAAAAAAAAATACACGGATAGTACAACACAAAGTGCTTCCAATAACTCAAAAGACATTCTTAAAACAGAGCACTAGTGAAGTGATGAAAACATGGCATTTATGGATGACATAACTATAGCACGTAGCCATGTTACTATAAGAAGACAATTCACCAATACAATGTTGGTAGCATTGACTCAAACACCTGATGGTATTGGTAGTAGTGATGTGTAAAAGGTTATGGCAGTGGTGAAGATGATGACAAACATTAAACGAGCAGAGTGGTGTAGGATGTTGCTGACTCTGAGGTCCTCACATGCCATTTGTCTAATTTTACATTATTCTATGTGTCTCACAGGGCAAAAGCCCACATTCCCACTAAAATGTGCATTGATGTTTGGGAAAGAGAATAATGTAAAAGTAAATATTAAATGATAGAGGAAACATGATACAGTTTGGAAACTTAATACTGCAAACACAGTCATGAGCATAAACATTAAAGTGATTGTAAAGCTTAACTTTTTTAAAATGACAAACAAGTCATACTTACCTGCTCTGTGCAATGGTTTTGCAGAGAGAAGCCCCAAGCCTCCTCTTCTGGGACGCCCCAAATCTCCTCTTCTGGGACCCCCCCCCCCTTGGCTCTCCCTTTTCTTTGTCTGCCCTCTGTTTGTGTCTGTAGGCACATCGCTGGGTCGAGATTTGGCTCAAGTTATTGTTTAAGGGGCGCTGGGGGTGGTGCAACTTTTAAGAGTTTTTTTACCTTAATGTAGAGAATGTCCCCCAGCCCATCCAATATGGCATAGTGCTAATCCAGCTTGTTTTGCCAGCAGATTGGTACCAAGAATATGAAGAATCTACTGCAAAATTGAACTATGGAAAACATATTCCTTAGTTTATTAAGTAGTACAGGATACAATTCTTACAAGTGCTTTTTCAAACTCTTTAAAGTAATTTTTTTAACATTTTGTGTTTTCCACAGTCCAGTTGTGTAGGGAATCTTGTGGGCTGTGTTACTGAACATTCATTTTGTGCAGGTATACATGACCAATTAGATAATGATTTGGTTATGTTTGTTATCAAATTCCATCCTTGTGGTGGATGTTACATCATTAGAGCAATACCAGTTTTCCACATAAACGATCCTTGTGGATTTGTATTTCTATATTGGCAAAAAGAGCATACTGGGCCTTAAAACTGTAGGGAAGACAACCACATTCTTTGGATTGAAGGCATTCTTGTCTACTGTGGACACCTGACCACCACACCAACACAATATGGCCAAAGTATGTGCACACCCCTCCAAATTATTGAGTTCATGTGCATACAAATATATTTTAGAAAATTCTTCCAACCTTGTAGCAATAGTTTGGGGAAGACCCTTTTCTGTTCAAACATGACTGTTCTCCTTTGCACAAAAACAGCTCCATAAAGACATGGTTTGGTGCGGAGAAACTTAAAGGAGAATTACAGCCAAAGCTGTGGATCACAGAAGTGCAGTCTGTTCTGCACTCCTGTAACCCATTTTTCAGCAGACAGCAGGCTGAAGCTCGCTGTTGGCTGACATCATAGAGTTGGTCCAGGCTGGGAAAAGATCTACCCAGATCCCTGGACCAGCACCCGGCGCAGCCCCCCAGCGAGCTGCTGAGAGCCTGAGCCAGCCACTCCCTCCCCCTCCACAGCCCAGTACTCCAGCGTGGGCGGGGCAGGGCAGAGCAGAGAGCCTGTGATTGACAGTCACGGGCTCTCTGCTCACGGAGCACTGAGAACTGAGTGATCAGCTGTCTTTGATTGCTCAGTTCTCAGCTTCAGAGTCAGAGGGGGGCAGATGCAGCATTGGACTGATGCTGTATCCAGAGAAGAAAAGAGAAAAATCCAAACGTCTCTTTTAATTGGGCTGTACTGAGCCCTGGCCTCAACCCAACTGAAGAACTCTGAGTTGAATTACAACACTGATTACGAAACAGGTCTTTTTATTCAACATTAATACCTGACCTCAAAAATGCTCTTTCAGCTGAATTAGCAAAAATTGCCAAAGGCACACACCAAAATCAAATCAAAATATTGGAGGCTTTTATCAGCGAAGGGTGGCAACTCCATATCAATGCCCAAGGTTTAGAATGAGATATCCAGCAAGCTCATATAGGTGTGATGGACAGGTGTCCACAAACTTTCGCCCATATAATGTACCAACTTTGGAGAATAAGATAAACAATATTTGCATTTGGCACAGTTAGTTACGCAACATGTTTTTACAGTTGAACTAGTCCTTCTTGATCTCTGTATCCAAGCAATCTAGTCCCAGTGCTCTTTTGTGATTTTGGCATACAGATACAGATCAGCTTTACTGTGAGAGAAACATCATGATTTGTAATCTTCTGGCGCTATGGTTTGTAGTTGATATTCTGAAAGTCCAGATTGGGTAAATTGAGTCTGCTGTAGTCCGCTGGCACAGGTCTGCAAACTGAGGGTGGGTGCTTATGTGTAACAGGGAAAGCAATAAAAATAGTTGGAAGAAATCCTTTTTGTTCTTTGTTCATCTTCCATCTCAGATGAAATTAAAACCAGCACAGGCTTTCTCAACAAAGACTGATTTATGACAATATTGCAAAATATTGCACTATTTTAAACTGTTTAATGGTTTTGTCTGGCATTTTGTGCTCCTAAGTTCTAGGTGTATTGCCATCAAAGTCACAATCCATTGGCAGATACCAAAGGACCCATGTGTGAGAACAATTTTTGTCCCACTTGTTCAACTACTAACCAAGCAAAAATTCACTGTGATGGATGTAGCCAGGTGCTGGACTAGTCTACAGCAATATGGAGATGAAGACATTGTCCTTTATTCTTTTCTCCTTCTTTTGAGATACTATAGTTATGCTGTGCCATCCTCCTCCAACAGCAGGGGAGATATAAAGCCAAGCAAGCCTATAGACTTCTATGCAGAGTGCTGAGAATCCTGGGAGTTGTGGTTTGAGATGATAGACTTGTAATGGCTACACTATAATGGTTACACTACCAATATGTACCGTGGTAGAAGGAGTGGAGAGATGATTTTTATTAAACTACCTCGGTCCTCTTGGCAATGAGGGAGTTAGAGAGAGAGAGCACCTCTGTCTAAATATTTGCCTGCCAGCTTTAGACCATACCAGTGGAGATCCAAGCATGAGATTGGGAGTGAGGACACTCAGGGGCAGCGCAGCACTGCCCATATCACAGCACCTACACCACTGCCGCAGGGGTACTGGAGCATCCACTCACCCTCTGTTTCCCACTGCTGGCTTTTGTGGAGAGATGAGAGGGCCCGCGTTCTACAGCAAGAGGTCACCACAGCATCCCGGGGACTAATGAGAGGGCTATTAGTCCATTGCTGATACTGCTAGCAGGGACTGAGCCATTCAGAGCAGGACACCAAGTGTACCCAAGCCATACCGCGCACATACTGCACCCTATAATACACTTATTCTAAATCTAGACTGCACCTATGCCCACCCTATGCCGCATTATACCGAACATTTGCCGCATATGAACTGCAACTACCTTGCACCTGTGCTATGGGCGTTAGCAGAGGTTGTTGGAAAAGTTAATGCTGAAAGGAAACGAGCTCGGCGCTCGTGGGAGATTTTATCCGTTTTCTATCTACAAAATGTGAGTTTTAATATAAAAGTTTTAAATAAACCTGTTTTTATCAAAACTTTATCACACCAGAAGGAGTGTTTTTTGTTTTTTTATATACTTTTACATATGATGAGGGAAAACGTTTAAAGAAAGCCGGGACACCCCTTGGAAGAAACACAAGTCACTACTGCATAGCTGAGACAACACACACCGGAGACCCCTAGGGGTCGTTGTGACGCCCACGACACAAAGAAACCTTTATGTGCTAATATACTAGCACTTCTCAGGTGAGAGGCTAGTATCTATAAGGGTGTCACCCATAACACCAAAAGTCACTGAAAAATTCATCTATTGCACTACTCATACACCGGAGAAGGGAAGCAAAGTCTTCAATACCAGCTTGGTTCATAGACATCTATCAATATCCATGCTCTTGAGACTGAACTTTATGTGTATACATATTTGATTATTTTATTGCACTGTTTCCAGTCTGGGTGCATGCATACTTTCTCGAGGATGAGGACTACATATAACTATTTTCCAAAAGAAATATATGCCTCAGAATTCACCCAGGATCATTATACTGTGTTATATACATAAGCTATTTTATCTGTTTTACTTATTCCTAGGTGCCCAGCCTTGAGGCACGTGTATAAGAAATGGTCTTATAATTATATTATTTGCCCTCATTGACCTCCAATCATTACTCTTTGGTTAATTGCTGCTGTTTACCCTCTGTATGCATGTTTTTTATCTGATATTTTACCAATAGCGCTCCACTATCTCTGACAGCTTCTTAAGAGCAGGTTTTATCCATTTCAGGTTGAGTAAAAGCTGGCTGAACTAGTGGTGATGGGAATTGTAAAAAGGAACTCTCGATAAAATCCTTTCATTGGTTAGAAATTGTTAAATGAGCTTTGGAAATCCAGATGTGTGTAGAGGGCTTATTCTTCCACGGGTCGTTTTTCAGTTATAGAATATGTTGAAAGAATGGCCGCCTTCCCTTCACATACACTATATTACTAAAAGTATTGGGACGCCTGCCTTTAAAAGCACATGAACTTTAATGGCATCCCAGTCTTAGTCTGTAGGGTTCAATATTAAGTTGGCCCACCCTTTGCAGCTATAACAGCTTCAACTCTTCTGGGAATGCTGTCCACAAGGAAAATTTC
>BLSH010041444.1:504547-531292 GCA_018402905.1 Glandirana rugosa | reverse complement strand
GTCGACCCCTTTTCTTTGACTAGGAGAAAATTCCGTAATGCAGTGAGTCTTAAACACGAAAACATCTACTTACGACCTGTCCAACTTGGTCTATTGAAAAAACCCTGCAACCACCACTACTAGGGTTCCAAGTGTAACAAGAAAGACCTATAAAATACATATTTATTTTACATCATTTATGCCAACCTTTCGCTCTGGAAGACCAACCCTCCATTACCGCCGACTATACCTGTAAATCTCCCCTCCTCTGTATTGGAGGTATCCCTATATGTGATATAACGGTTTTCATAACCCTGCGGACGGAAATGTGTATGTACTTGAAATTAGAGTAGGGTTGTGGACAGCTTTCCCAGAAGAGTTGAAGCTGTTATAGGTGCAAAGGGTGGGCCAACTCAATATTGAACCCTACGGACTAAGACTGGGATGAGATTAAAGTTCATGTATGTGTAAAGGCAGGCGTCCCAATACTTTTGGCAATATAGTGTATATCCCTATGGAGGTTATGTCTCCTCCCCTCTAAATGTCCATATCAGCCGCCATTACCTCCCAACCAGAAGGTCTCGCTTTCCAACCGTATTTACTACATTTTATTTATACATAAAATATCCAGAAAGAACAATGTGAACCTTGGGATCATCACCACCAACGTCCCAAAAAAGTTATCTGGTTCAACCTGTCCAGCATTCATCTACAAAAGCACAAATTCTGAGTGACGTAATGCCTTAAAAGAGGATCAGTTTCTTTTCCCCAGCTGTTAAAAATAGGCCTAAAATACTGCGGAATTAGCAGGCACTCAAATATGCAATCGATAAACTGTGAACATCAACTAAAAAAATGTTCTGGTCTGGCAGGAATACTTTGTAAAACGTCTCTTCAAACATCCTTCCCACCCACCACATATTGGATGCTTTAGATCCAATAAAGGAATATATCTCAACATGGGTATGCCAAGATACATGAAAGTAAGCTCAGGAGCCAGATTTATAGAGAAAGCAAACATTTAGTCCTTTTATACATCACATCGGTATTTATTGCATTTAAGGAGCTTGTCATGTTATACTTCTTTTTTTTAAATCTAAGTACAACTCTAATAACTTTCCTACATTTTATCTTTTAGCATAGCTGTAGAGATCTCTAAATATAATACTTTTATGCCTATGCCCAGTAGGAATTAATGCAGTGACTTCAGTAAAATTTTGCTTAAAAATAACAAAATGATACTCCTTTTTAAATGTCTTTATTTAGAGGATTTTTTATGTAGGTATATTTTGGGTAATCTTAATTTATTCCATTTAATATTCTTTGTATTCTGTTTTTCCCCTTGGTTGTGTGCATTTAATTGTTATTTGTGAGCTGTGGCATTGAATTTTTTATTTTTACTTTTTTAACGTTTTTCTTTCTTTCCACTAGTACAAATCTACAATCTACTACTGTCAAAAATAAAGGAAGCACTTTAACTTATATACAAGTGTAAAAAATGATATAATAAAAGGAGTAAATCCTTCTCTACCGCATCAAATAAAGAAAGAAAGAAGAGGTTCTCTAAAGCACTATCATAAACAAATGGCAGATTATTTTTCATAAAATCCTGTTTTTTTTTTTTTAATCCTGTTTATCTCAGCACTGCTGATCTCCTGCAGCCTCTTTCAACCACTTCCTTTCTGCAGGTTTTCGCTCCAGTGACAGCTGCATATCATTACTATAGACTGGCTCTCTACAATGACATTGGTGGACCGCATTGCACATTGCTTGCACAATGTGTTTTGGCACGACCGTTTGTAGTCTTCAGCAGGCAGGGGTGCATATGAGAGGGTGACAGTGCAGAAACACAACTGGTAGACATTGTAACCCCATAACAGGGAGTACCTCACAAAGGACCTAAATGGTAGGATCACTAGGTATTCTTTTAATGAAAGCTATTGATTTAAACAGATTAAAAACCACATTCTGAAAATATATGAATGTTTCAAAGCGGTAGTAACCCACTGTGTGTTTTCTTTTTTGCAACCTGCAAGGTAAAGCCATAATGTGCTAGTATGCATCGCATTATGTAAAAGGTACCTGAAAACTAAGCCCTCCAGTGGCAAGCTGTCACCGCTGAGAGAGCTTCCATCTTCACCCGGTTTTCCTTCCGAGTTCGTGGACTCTGACTGTGTGAGTGGCCGGAGCCGCGATGATGTCACTCCCTCGCATCTGCGCAGGAGCCGTCGCTTATGGCCCGGGTGGTCGTTCCTTCAGAGCGCATGCGCTGGTGATGTCACTGGCTGCATATACAGTAAATATCTCCTGAACAGTGCACATTTAGGAGATATTTACAGTACCTATAGGTAAGCCTTATTATACTGACATTAGCTATGGTAGGCAGCCCTATGGAAGGCTGCCTGCCCCCACAGCTAAGCACTGCCGATCGCATGTAATCACTCTTGCAGCGATCACTCGCAGGTGATCTCTCCAAGAGCGATTACATGCGAGCAGCCGTGATTAGCAGTGGGAGCCATCAGCCTCCCATTTAGGGTTGCCACATCATCCCTTTAATCCAGGACACATATGAATTACACAGGTTCTGTGGCTGATTAAGGTGGTAATTATGCTCACTTGGTGCCTTATCTGCATTAAATTAGCCTCAGAAACTGTGTAATTCATATGTGTCCTGGATTAAAGGGATGATGTGGCAACCCTACTGCCATTGCTTTCAAAGTAGGGTTGCCACATCTTCCCTTTAATCCAGGACACATATTAATTACACAGGTTCTGAGGCTCATGAAGGTGGTAATTAAACTCATTTGGTGCCTTATCTGCATTAAATTAGCCTCAGAAACTGTGTAATTCATATGTGTCCTGGATTAAAGGGATGATGTGGCAACCCAATTTCAAAGGGGCACACATGTAATTAGTGTCAAGCACATTTGCAAATGTGTATGTGGCCTTAGGCTGGATTCACACCGATGCATTTGTAGTGCTTTTTGCATTTTGCAGATTTGCAATACAGAACGTGTTCCATAGGAAACCATGTTAAATGGACTGTAGTGCAAATCTGCAAAAAGCACTAAAAATGCATCGGTGTGAATCCAGCCTAAAGCTCATATGAGAATTTTTGTGATTGGATTTAGATTTGCTGTACTTTTTTTCCTATATTCAGATTACATCAATCCTACGGCTTTGCACTCCGGAGCCATTATGTCTATTATAACTAGATTATAATGGAAAAGCTCACCATGAACCATGACGAAAGGGCTTGAACAGTTTGTATTACATGTTCAATTGTCTGTGATTAGTGGGTGTGACAGAAAGGCTTGTCATCTGAATTTCATTAGGATGAGGCCACAATTACCCTTAGCGTGGAGTTATTGGGATGTAAATGTAAGGACACCAATGCACAGTCCCAACGCACATGTTCCTGGATAATAACTGTATTTCTATAAGCAGGTGCTGTAGTGATTATCGGCTGGAAACCGAAGATAGTCAAGGCAGAAGAACGTCACCAGTTAGGGTTGCCACCTCATCCCTTTAAACCCGAACACATATGAATTACACAGGTTCTGAGGCTAATTGAATGCAGATGAGGCACCAAGTGAGTTTAATTACCACCTTAATCAGCCACAGAACCTGTGTAATTCATATGTACTCAGTTTTAAAGGGATGAGGTGGCAACCCTATCACCAGCACACCGTGGATCTCCAATGTGGGTCCAATGCTTTATTCAGCAATCACATTGTTACAGCAAGAGCAACGTTTTGGAGCCTTGCATGCTTGGTGAAGGGGTCCTGTGAGGCTAAAGCTTTGGACACATATTGAAGAACCATGGTGTGCTGGTGACGTTCTTCTGCCTTACATATAAGGACAGCAGGTAGGGAATGTGATAGCTACAATGTGATCAGCATTGGCAACATTGTGAACCTGACAATTCTCTTTGGTTTTATTTAATCTATTTCTATTTGAAAATGGGACAATACTTTGAAATGCACAGCGGACTTTCTAACAATTTTTTTCCCAACATGGCAGCTTACATTGCAATAAGCTGCATTTAAATGTTATATAAAGTTCAAATATCATAATAAATGTGCACGTGTATTTTTCCACAGAGTATACGTAGCCAAAACTTTTTTTCTCTTTAGTTCATTGACGGACGCAGCCTCTTAATCTTGACATGTGGGGTATGCACCTTTTACTAGGAGTAGACTAGGCAGAACACAGTTCAGACAAAAAGCAAGCTAGCCCCTCCCAGGGGGCAGTCCTCACTCTGCATAACCCCCTCCACCCTGCTAGCACTTCAGTTTTTATCTGCCTAGTGCAAGGAGTGGACCTGGCTCATTGCTGGGATCTGCGGTTCCCCAATTTTTTGTTTTTATCTCAAGCTATCTAATGAAGAATGCAATCAAGCAGCTGGCTGGGTGACAGGCTGGAGATCTTTAGGTCCAGGTAGTCTCCCCAGCGCGGCCGACGGATGCGAGCCGTCCCTTAGCTGCTTGCGGGGTTGGCCGCATCAGGTCCCATACCGTGCGGGGCGGCCGGCGGGTTAAACGTTTGACCGGGCTGCGGCTCGCGTCGAGGTGTCGCATGGCCGGCAGCTCCCTCCCCACCTGTGGGGGTGGCAGGTCTGTCTCGGGTGGCTACCCGCTGCGCCCATCTGGAAGGGTGAGTACGCTTCCCCCTCCCCCCCTCAGGGGTGCAGAGGGGCTGGCGTGTGTCCCCCCCGTCTGGGTGTGGGGGATTCTGGTCGTCCCTCTCACCTCCCTCCCCCCTGCCGCATCCCGCCACATTCTCGCCTCCGTTGCTGCTGTCCTGAGTCCCCTGGCCATGCGGCGATCGCCGCCATTTATTCGGGGCCGGCTGCCATTTTGCCGGAGTCGCGGCCATTTTGTGGTGATTTTGGCCACCATTTTGTGGTGATTGCTCGGCGGCCATTTTTGGTTGGTCTCCTGATGGGCAAATAGCATGTGCTTTGGCGCCGTTTCCTCATTCTGGACGGCGCGGTCGACACTTGTGGGGGAGCTCCCAGCAGCAGCAGCAGCAGCAGTGGAGGCAGAGTGGCAGACTTTCAGCAAGTATAGCTGGCTTCTCCCTGGGGTGCTGGTAGCGGCGCAGTATGGGTCCTCCTGTACATTTCTGGGCCACTGTGCGGGGGCAGCTGAGGGGTGGCTTTGTGGTGGGCGTGCAGCCCGTAGGCCTCACAAGTGTTTCCCGGGGGGGTAGCGCAATGGCGACTGAACCGCGAGCGTCTGTTCCTTCTGGAAGTCTCCATGGTGCCTCCGGCGGCGCTGGGACCTGTAGTCCCACTAGACAAAATGACTTCAATCCCAGAGGAGTTTCTCGCCCGGGTGGAACCGGTCCGTGGTAGGGGGGTGGCGAGGAAGTGCCCACTCCTCCCCCATCCTCTGAGGAGGATTCGGAGCTGGATGGGGGTTATGTGATCACAGGAACCCCCGTGCATCTGTCAGATGGGGAATTGGACCTTTCTGACGGTGAGGAGGAGCAGGGGGCCAGCATAGCATGGGAGAAGGTGTTGGTGGGCTCCCTGGTGGCTGCCGTCCAAGAGACGCTGCGTTTGGGCCAGGCCGGGGCATCGCAGGAGGCGGCTTATGCCTTTGGGTCCCATAGGCCGGCTCGGGCTCCTAAGGTTTTCCCTTATGTGCCATATTTTGACCAGTTTGTCTACAAAGAATGGCAGCGTGTCCAGAATTCGTTTGCATTACCAAAACGCTTTTCTGTGCACTATCCGTTTGAGGATAGCTTGTTGCAAAAGTGGCTGTCCCCCCGTGGTAGACCTTAACAAGGCTACCGCTATCCCAATTGAGGGTTCTCCATCTTTTAAAAATCCAGCCGACAGGCGGACGGAGGCGGTGTCCAAGTGTTCCTGGGAGGCGGCCATGCGGCCGGTACTGGCGTCAGAGATGGTGGCGCAGACGCTCACGGAGTGGGTGACAGTGTTGCACAAGGACTTGGGGGATCTCGCGGTTCCTTCGGAGTCGGTGCAGCTGGCTGACCAGCTGGCGCAGGGTCTCAGGTACCTCTGCGACACGGCCTTGGACGTAGCTCCCATGCTGTCAAAACTGGCAGTTTTTGCGATCAATATTAGACGGCTGCTGTGGCTAAGGTGCTGGTCGGGCGACCATGCGTCTAAGAAAGGACCTGCCGTTTCAGGGCAGTCGGCTGTTTGGGGCTTCCCTGGATGAGATCATTAAGGATTTCACTGGGGGGAAGAGTACTTTTCTTCCGGACCCCAAGCGGTGGGAGCAACGCCGAAAACAGGGCCCCACTTTTTCTACTCGGACGCGTTTTTTTTGTGGGCCCGTTGCAGCGCGCGTGGGTAATCGGTCCGGCAAGGCTGCCGCAGGGAACCAGAAGCGTCCCTGGCAGCGCAAGTCCGGGAAGGTGGAGGAGAAGCCCGCCTCCGCATGATGGGTTGCCCGACGCTCGGGTGAGGGGTCGGGTTCTGGGGTTCGCGGACCAGTGGACCGCCCGCATCTCGGATCTCTGGGTGCGAGAGGTGGTGTCGTCGGGGTACAAGATAGAGTTCTGTACCCTGCCCCCAGACAGGTTCTTCCCCTCAAATCTGAGACTCCCTCTGGGGCGTCAGCAGGCTCTGTTTGGGGCTGTCCAGGCTCTGTTCGAGCAGGGGGTGATTGTCCCGGTACCTCCTGCGGAACGGTTCCGCGAGTTTTCTTCCAACCTCTTTGTGGTTCCAAAGAAGGATGGAGTCAGACCGGTTTTGGACTTAAAGGCGCTCAATCACTTTGTGAAGGCGCGCAAATTCAGGATGGAGTCAGTCCGTTCTGTCGTGGCCGCGCTGAGCCAGGGGGATTTCCTGGCTTCTCTGGACATCAGGGACGCGTATCTCCACGTTCCCATTTGTGTTCGGCATCAGCGTTTCCTGCGTTTCACGGTGGGGGACCTCCACTACCAGTGTGTAGCTCTCCCCTTTGGCCTAGCCTCCGCTCCGCAAGTCTTCACCAAGCTGTTGGCTTTGGTGCTGGCTCTGCTGAGGCAGAGGGACATTGCGGTGGTGGCATATCTAGACGATCTGCTCCTGAGGGTGCAGTCGGCTCCTGCCCTGGAGGACAATGTTTCGATCACCCTGGCCTCCCTGCGGGATTTCGGCTGGTTGATCAACCTTCAGAAGTCGACGCTGGTCCCATCGCGCCGCCTAGAATATCTGGGCCTGATACTGGACACAGAGCAGGCGAGGGTGTTCTTGCCTCCGGCCAAGTGCCTTGAAAAAGTATTCATACCCCTTGAAATTTTCCACATTTTGTCATGTTACAACAAATAAATATGTGAAAAGTGTGGGGTACATTTGTATTCAGCCCCCCTGAGTCAATACTTTGTAGAACCGCCTTTCACTGCATTACAGCTGCAAGTCTTTTTGGGGATGTCTCTATCAGTTTTGCACATCTAGAGAGGACATTTTGCCCATTCTTCTTTGCAAAATAGCTCCAGCTCTGTCAGATTGGATGGAGAGCATCCTGTGAACAGCAATTTTCAAGTCTTGCCACCAATTCTCAATTGGATTTAAGTCTGTACTTTGACTGGGCCATTCTAACACATGAATATGCTTTGATCTAAACCATTCCATTGTAGCTCTGGCTGTATGTTTAGGGTCATTTACCTGCTGGAAGGTGCCCCAGTCTCAAGACTTTTGCAGACTCTAACAGGTTTTTTCTAAGATTGCTGTGTTTGGATCCATCCATCTTCCCCATCAACTCTGACCAGCTTCCCTGTTCCTGCTGAAAAAAAGTATCCCCACAACATGATGCTGCCACCACCATGTTTCATGGTGGGGATGGTGTGTTCAGGGTGATGTGCAGTGTTAGTTTTCCAACACACATAGTGTTTTGCTTTTAGGCCAAAAAATTCAATTTTGGTCTCATCTGACCACAGCACCTTCTTCCACGTGTTTGCCCTGTCCCCCACATGGCTTCTCACAAACTGCAAACTTCTTATGACTGTCTTTTAACAATGGCTTTCTTCTCGGGTTGCCACCGCATCCCTTTAAAACCGAACACATATTAATTACACGGGTTCTGTGGCTGATTAAGGGGGTAATTAAAATCATTTGGTGTCTTATCTGCATTAAATTAGCCTCTGAACCTGTGTAATTCATATGTGTTCGGGTTTAAAGGGATGAGGTGGCAACCCTACTTTCTTCTTGCCACTCTTCTATAAAGGCCAGATTTGTGGAGTGCATGACTAATAGTTGTCCTGTGGACAGATTCTCCCACCTGAGCTGTGGATCTCTGCAGCTCCTCCAGAGTTACCATGGGCCTCCTGGCTACTTCTCTGACTAATGGCTGGCCTGTCAGTTTAGGTGGATGGCCATGTCTTGGTAGGTTTGCAGATGTGCCATACTCTTTCCATTTTCGGATGATGGATTGAACAGTGCTCCGTGAGATGTGCTTGGGATATCTTCTTATAACCCAACCCTTCTTAGGTGAAAGTGCCCTGTACTGAAGTGGTTAACCACTTCAAGACTAAGCCTGTTTCTTGAATTCTGTGCTTACGAGTTAAAAACTGTTTTTTTTGCTATAAAATTACTTAGAACCCCCAAACATTATATATTTTATTTTCTAACACCCTAGAGAATAAAATGGCGGTCATTGAAAAACTTTATGTCACACCGTATTTGTGCAGCAGTCTTCCAAGCGTGCTTTTTTTTTTAATAAATTAATTTTTTTTTAGTTAAAAAATAAGAAACCAGTAAAGTTAGGCCAATTATTTTCCATATTGTGAAAGATAATGTTACGCCGAGTAAACTGATACCCAACATGTCATGCTTCAAAATTGCGTCCGCTCGCGGAATGGCGACAAACTTTGCAACTGAAAAATCTCCATTAGCGACGTTTAAAAAATTCTACAGGTTAGCAGTTTTGCGTTACAGAGGAGGTCTTGTGCTAGAATTGTTGCTCTCGCTCTAACGATCGCGGCGACACCCCACATGTGTGGTTTGAACACCGTTTTCATATGTGGGTGGGACTTACGTATGCGTTCGCTTCTGCGCGCGAGCTTGTGGGGACGGGGCGCTTTAAATTTTTTTTTTTTAATTATTTATTTTGCTTTTTACTTTTTATTTTTACACTGTTCTTTAAAAAAAAAAAAAAAAAAATTGATCACTTTTATTCCTATTACAAGGAATGTAAACATTCCTTGTAATAGAAAAAAGCATGACAGGTCCTCTTAAATATGAGATCCGGGGTCAAAAAGACCTCAGATGTCATATTTACAGTAAAATGCAAAAAAACAAAACAGGCCAAAAAAAAAAAAATGGGTCCTTTAAGACCGTTGGGCGGACGTGACTTCTGACGTCATTTCCGCCCCGCCATGTTATGGAGCCGAGTGAGCGGCTTCAGCCGCTCAGTCGGATCCCGGACACTGGGGGGAGAGGATCGGATCATCTCCGCCGCTGCTGGCGGGTCCGGGAAGCGGCAGAGATGACCGGAAAGCGGCGGGGGGGCACCCCTCCCGCCGCTGATAAAAGTGATCTCGAGGCAAATCCGCCGCTAAGACCACTTTTATCTTACAGGGAATCACCTGCTGAAAAAAACGGTATCTGAATGGTGCCTGCAGCTGCTATCACCGCTCAAACCCAAGGACGTCATATGACGTCCGGCGGTACGGAAGTGGTTCTTCTCCACACCTTTATCCCTGACCTGTCTGGTGTGTTCCTTGGATTTCATGATGCTGTTTGTACTTTAATGTTCTCTAACAAACCCCTGGGGGCTTCACAGAACAGCTGTATTTATACTGAGATTAAAGAGGAAGTAAACCCTGGTGGGTTTTACTTTCCCTTTATTACCCTCTAATGTAGAAGCATAATGGGCTAGTATGCATCGCATATAAGCCCATTATATGGCACTTACCTGCATTGGAAGCCCACGATGTCCCCAAAGTAGGAAGCATCCATCTTCTGCCCCTCTTCCTTCCGGGGCCGCGGTCTCCAGCTCTGTGACTGTCCGGAGTCGCGTGATGCGCGCGGGAGCCGCCAATCGCGGCACGATCTCAGTGAAGGAACAGCACGAAGGGCGTTTCTTCACTGCGCATGTGCCCGATGATATGGGCACATCACAGTACACTGTATAACTCCTAAACCATGCAAGTTTAGGAGATATGCAGGGAACCTACAGGTAAGCCTTATTATCCACTTACCTACCGGGCCACTTTTTTACATTTGATGGTCACAAGCTAAAAACATTTTTTTTGCTAGAGAATTACTTAGAACCCCCAAACATTATATATATTTTTTTAAACACCCTAGAGAATAAAATGGCGATTGTTGCAATACTTTTTGTCACACGGTATTTGCGCAGCGGTCTTTCAAGTGCGATTTTTTTGGAACAATTTTACTTTTTTGAGTTAAAAAATAAGACAACAGTAAAGTTAGCCAAATTTTTTTGCATATTGTGAAAGAGGATGTTACACCGAGTAAATAGATACCATACATGACACGGTTGAAAATCGCGCGCACTCGCGGAATGGCGACAAAGTCCGGTATTTAAAAAGTTCCATAGGCGACGCTTTAAAAATTTTGTTACCAGGTTAGAGGTGCAGAGGAGGTCTTTTGCTAGAATTATTGTTCACACTCTGGCGATCGTGGCGATACCTCACATGTGGTTTTAACATCGTTTTCATATGTGGGCGCGACTTACGTATGCGTTTTCTTTGCTGCGCGAGCTCGCGGGGACGGTGGCGATTTAAATCTTTTTTTTTTTTTTATTTATTTATTTTTAGCACTGTTCCTTTAAAAAAAAAATCTGATCACTTTTATTGCTATCACAAGGAATGTAAACATCCCTTGTGATAGTAATATATGGTGACAGGTACTCTTTTTGGAGGGCCGGGGGGTCTAAAGGACCCCCCATCCCTCCTTTGCACGTCACAGTATTCAGATCGCCAAAAACGGCTATTCTGAATACTGTCACTTTTTTAAAATTGGCGCCATTAGCCGCCGAGTAAACCGGAAGTGACGTCGTGACGTCGCTTCCGGAATTTGCCGAAGGAGACCCGATCGGAGCAGATTACGGCTTCTGTCAGGTCTCCTTCCAGCCGGCGGACACGCCGGATCGGTGCTCCGGTCTCCCGGTGGGACGGGAGGCCGGAGAAGAGCGGCGGAAGGCGGAGGGAGGGGGGGTGTCCCCTCCCACCCCCTGGGGTAACGACTGAGCGGCTCCCGAGCCGGATTGGTCATTACCCCTGGATAGCCGACCGCCAGCTCTAAAAAATGATACCGGGATATAGCCTGGGATGTCCCGGGAGAGCCGCTCAAACCCGACCGCCGCCTATTTACGGTGCTGGTCGGGAAGTGGTTAAAGACTTTCCTGTAGGCTAAAGTGGTTGTCAAGGGTTGACAACCACTTTAAATTACACACAGATGGACTCTATTTACTAATTAGGTGACTTCTAAGGGCAGTTGGTGCCACTAGAATTTAGTTAGGGGTATCAGAGTAAAGGGGGCAGAATACAAATGCACACGTCACTTTTCAGATATTTATTTGTAAAAAATTTTGAAAACCATTTATCATTTTCCTTCCACTTCACAATTATGTGCCACTTTGTGTTGGTCTAACACAGGGGTCTCCAAACCTTCTAAACAAAAGGGCCAGTTTACTGTGCTTCAAATTTAAGAGGGCCGGACAGTGACCATTGGGAGTGGAAAAGGTACCAAAGTCAGTGGGAATAAACAATGCCCCATCTTTGGTGCCAGTGAGTGGAATAGCGTCCCATCGTTCGTGTCATTGGGAGGAATTGTGCTCCATCATTGGTGTCATTGGGCTCCATCTTTGGTGTAATTTCAAGGACTTATACCCCATTATCGGTGTCAGCGGGAGGAATTCTGCCCCTTCGTTGGTGTCAATAAGGAAAAATGATGCCCCATTGTTGGTATCAGTGGATGAAAATAGTGCCCCAAGGGCCATATAAAAGCAAGCAAAGGGCCACATCTGGACCCTGGGCCGCAGTTTGGAGACCACTGGTCTAACACATAAAATCCCAATAAAATACATTTACATTTTTGTTGTAACATGACAAAATGTGGGCAATTTCAAGAGGTATGAATACTTTTTCAAGGCACTGTACTTACTCTATATACAATTTTTCTGCCTTGAAAGTCCATGGGGGGTTGTCTGATATTGCACTTATGTGCATTTGCATACATGCTAAATTTTGGATGTTGTCAGGTTACATTCTAACCCTAACTTAATCATTATTATGGGAGTCAGGATCAAGTGCATGCTGTGTGGATGGGAAGGGGGGCTCTGTGATAGACAAAACACCCAATACATACTGGGCACACTCTTTTAATTCTTACAGATAAAAGATGCAAAGCAGGAGTTGGTAATGTAGCCAACACCCTCTTTTAGGACCAGTTTAGAATGCAACTTATATAAATACGTTTTTCCTAGTTTACCCCCTCCCAATGCCAGCTATACGCCTATGTACTTACTTTGGAGGGAGATGGCTTTTTCCATTAGGGCCTGTGGTGAAAAGGCTATTTATATGCAGTACCCAGGGGTCCCACTAGCTAAGAAAGGGACCAGAGCACCATCTTGCACCACGTCACCTGCTGATATAAGCTATTGTAAATATAAACTCTAAGGCCCCATTCACCCTTTCAAATGGGGCCGTTAGTGACTTCATGCAGAAGACCCAGCAGGGGTTCCTGGTGATTAACTGTGGATGAAAGCAATGGAAGGCTGACAGCTCCTACAGTTAACTACAGCCGCTTGCATGTAATCAATCAAGCAGGGATTACCTGTAAATGATTAAAACCTTGACGCAAACTGTCTGCGATTACATGTGAGGTAGTGGTCAGTCTCCCATTGCTTTTAAAGGTGCTTCTGCCCGCAGCTAATCACTGGGAATCCTTGCTAATAAGTCCCATTCGCAAGTGGGAAAAGGGAGTTACTGGATGACATAGTTTGCAGAAGTGAAAACTCCATGTAAATAGTGTCTGGATTGGAATTCAAACTGGGGACCCTATTGCTGAAAAACAGACGTGCTAACCACTAGGCAACTCTGCTGCTCGTTGGGTTTAGATCTACTTTGAGGCTGGGTTCACACCTTTGAGAATTGGATGTGGGTTTTTCCGCATTCAATTTGCAATAGCGGGAGATTTTGACCGGCTCTCTATGGAGCCGATTCACATATCTCCGCAGCAGATCCGGTATGTTTTGCACAAAAACACTGTGTGCCTTTTGGTCCATTTCAGGTCCGAATTTAGCCCAAAATTGGGGCTGAAATCAGACCTGAAACGGTAAACCAAGATGCACCGGACCCCTGCTGTGAGCCGCTGCATGTTCTAGTGTGAATCCAGCCTAACTGTGTGTGATCAGAGCCTTAAAAAGCTGAATATACTTAAGAAATTAATTGTATTAGTACTCAGTGGTATCAGTAACGGGGCTCAGTGGTATCAGTAACGGGCAGCCATGAGGCCTGAGGGTGGAAAGGGGGACCCCCCAGAGGGGTTGTCTGATGTCTCCATTCCAAAAGACCTGAGATTCATGGGATAATGCTTTGGGATCATGCTGTTGCAGCTCCTTTGCATCTCTCCTATCTGTGAGTAGATGTATTGCCTTTAGGGCTTCTGGTCATCCTGGTGAGCACTTTGATATTAACACAGTATGCCTAACACAATATTCATGAGGCCAAAAAGCCCCAGTGTCTTCTTAGCTGAAAATGATAAGACATTTGAAGTTTATTCTGAAGAAACCCACAGTTTAAAAATGTTTATAATACATGTATTGTTTTTTGTACATAGGAGGACTAATAATAATTTACTAAAATTAAATTAAAATAACTTTTTTTTACAGATAATCAAAAAACATTCAGTTCTTGATTATACTTTATGTTAAAATCAAATTGGCCCCTTTCATGGGACCGATGCCATTTGGATCAGCAGAGATGAGCTCACAGATCCCCTGCTGATCGGAGCAGAGCGGGCGGATTACACATTCATGTCTGCTCAGTTTCTGCAAAGTGGACACAGACAGAGCCCGCTCTGCTCTATGGGTGACCAGGAAAAAATCTACTCCACTGTCCGTTTACACTTAAATACCATCCAATCCGATCTGCCTAAACAAAAGAAGATGGATCCCCTTCCATTTTTTATATAGCAGACTGGATCGGACCCAGAGGTAGGCAGGTGTAAATGGACACAAGTCCATTTACACTCGCCTGTCCATAGGTATGCATGAACCTTCCAATTAGGTCCACCTGAAAAACTGACAGGTGGACTTGATCGGATTGCCCGTGTGAAAGTGGCCTAACACTATCGTCATGATTTGACATTGTCAGGTATTGCAGAGAGAGGTCGCTGAGGGGTTCTATCAAAACTTTGCAATGGGGCCCTGTGAATTTCAGTTAGACCTAGGGGCATTAGCTAGTTTCAACGGGGATTTACCGCTGTTATAGCGGTGCTACGGCGGCAGGAGCAGTGCGCTTTTAACCCCCCCACAAGGGGTTAAAACAGGGTTAAAAGTGCCGGTGCTCTGCACTTCTGAGGCGGTGTGCAGCCGCTTCGGAAGCGCTGGCCCATTGTTTTCAATAGGCAGAGGTGGCTCCAAAGATGCGGCTTGCAGGACTTTTTGTAACGTCCTGCAAGCGCACCGCCCCAGTGTGAAAGCACTCAGTCTTTCACATTGGGGTGGATTGGAGGGTATTTTTGAGTCACTTTACAGGCACTATTTTTAGCTACATAGCGCCTGTAAAGCGCTTCAGTGTGAAAGGGGTCTAAGTGCCTTATTCAAAATCATGCTTAGTAACTATCTCATTTTAGATATAGAGGTTCTTAACTTCCAGCAATATGTGAGTATACTCAGTGACTAATCTCCGCTTTGTTTTGCCCGGGGTGATGACTGCGGAATGTCACATCCCACTGTGAATTTTCAATCTAAAGGGATTGTCCAAACTACAGAGAGGAACAGAAAGTTTTGGGCGTCACGTTTATGGATAAGCAGCTGGGCTTCTGCCCTGGAGGCACATTGGAGGATCTACAAAGGAAACTGCTGACTTCCTCCCCCAATTCTGTCTGCTCTACTAGCCATATGCTGGACATACATCACAGCCTATTCCTAGGCAATGCAACCTAAGAGAACTATAGTTGGGCTTATAAGTTTACATACCCTGGCAGGATTTATGTTTCCTTGGCCATTTTTCAGAGAATATGAATGATAACACAAAAACTTTTCTTTCACTCACGGTTAGTGTTTGGCTGAAGCCAATTATTGTCAATCAACTGTGTTTACTCTTTTTAAATCATAATGAAAACAGAAACTACCCAAATGACCCTGATCAAAAGTTTACATACCCCAGTTCTTAATACAGTGTATTGCCCCCTTTAACATCAATGACAGCTTGAAGTCTTTTATGGTATTTGTGGATGAGGCTCTTTATCTTCTCAGATGGTAAAGCTGCCCATTCCTCTTGGCAAAAAGTCTCCAGTTCCTGGAAATTCTCGGGCTGTCTTGCATGAACTGCACATTTGAGATCTCCCCAGAATGGCTCAATGATATTGAGGTCAGGAGACTGAGATGACCACTCCAGAACCTTCACATTATTCTGCTGTAGCCAATGACAGGTCGACTTGGCCTTGTGTTTTGGATCATTGTCATGTTGGAATGTCCAAGTACATCCCATGCACAGCTTCCTGGCTGATGAACGCAAATGTTCCTCCAGTATTTTCTGATAACATACTGCATTCATCTTGCCATCAATTTCAACCAAATTTCCTGTGCCTTTGTAGCTTACACATCCCCAAAACATTAGCGATCCACTTCCGTGTTTCTCAGGCCTTGATGAGTCTTATCCAAATTTAACGTTTATGGTTGTGGCCAACAAGCTCAATTTTGGTCTCATCACTCCAAATAACTTTGTGCCAGAAGGTTTGAGGCTTGTCTCTGTGCTGTTTGGCGTATTGTAAGCAGGATACTTTGTGGCATTTGCGTAGTAATCGCTTTCTTCTGGCGACTCGACCATGCAGCCCATCTTTCTTCAAGTGCCTCCTTATTGTGCATCTTGAAACAGCCACACCACATGTTTTCAGAGAGTCCTGTAATTCACCTGGAGTTATTTGTGGGTTTTTCTTTGCATCCCGAACAATTTTCCTGGCAGTTGTGGCTGTAACATTAGTTGGTCTACCTGACTGTGGTTTGGTTTCAACAGAACCCCTCATTTTCCACTTTGTTTACGTTCCCAGTAAAGGAAGCATTTCCCCACTTGGTTGCATCCTATAGCCTGGGAGCTCAAGCTAATTCCACAGCCCTGGGCTCCTCTCCTTCCCAGTATTTAAATCATTCGGTGAACCCAATCAATGAGTGTTACATAGGACCCTGCAACAGCCTTGTCATCACTAGTTCTTCAGGACTCAAGCCCGGTGTGTCCAGCCACGGCGCCCAAAGCTTCTCAAATTTCCTCTCATTGCCTCTGTGTTGGTAAATGTATTTCTCCATTATTAGAGTGTTACCCATTTGTGCCACCCAGGTGGAAATGTTGGGAGGAATAGACGTCTTCCACCCCAACAGAATCACCTTCCTGGCCTGAAACAGAGCCCTGGAAATAGCCTCTCTCCCCCCCTCTGGGACCTCCTCCTCCAATACACCTAGGAGGCAACCAGCTGGGGCAAGCATGACATTAGTCTGAAAGACTCTGTTAATTGTCAACAGGACCTCCCTCCAGTATCTATGGAGCTTCGGGCATCTCCACATCAAATAAATGAGGTCTCCTGGCGCCCGTCTGCATTTTCCACAGGTTGGGTCTGTTAGTTTACCCATCCTATGTAATTTGACGGGTGTATAGTGAGTAATATATACAATTGGGAAATCCTCTGAGATACATTTAAAGAGCTCATGGGGACGGAGAGGAGCGCCTCCTCCCACTGCTCTCCAGTCAGTGGACCGACGTCTGCCTCCCAATGAGCAAGTGCCCCAACGGGGTGGGCCTTTAGGTAATCCCTGAGCAGTAAGGAGTAGCACCGAGAAATAAATCCCTTAGTGTCTCCACTACTACACAGCAGGTGAAACACAGGGGCTGGAGAGTGCGCCCAGCCTCCCGTGTCCCCCTGAGCCCTCACCGTATGCCGCAGCTGGGAATACTGGAACTGCATCGAATTTGGGATGGAGTATTTAGCCTGTAGTGTCGCAAAATCTTTCCCTGTTCGAATATGTGGCTTAAGCGGGTCACCCCGTATTGCCGCCACCTGGGGCCCTGGTCTAATTTGGCTAGCTCCGGGTACATTTTATTGTGCCAGATCGGGCTGTAGGAAGTGAATCCCTGCACCTGTTGTAACTGCCTGCATTTATTCCATACTTTCTGGATAAGGCCATAAGTAGGCATTAGCCTGTTGGGCTTTTGAAAACTCTGTGCTTCCAGGCCCTCTATAACATCACCCGTTCCGGCTCCCCTCAATAAGAGACGAGTTGCCGACCCCAGTGGGTACGAGCCCTAGCTCCTGCATCTGAGCCGCAATATAGTATAACCAGGGATTGGGAAGTGCTAAGCCTCCTCCGTCCCTGGGACACTGTAACTGCTCTAGTTTAATCCTCGGGGCATTTTTGCCCCATAGTAACTGACGGAAGAGGGTATTAACCACCCGGAACGTTTTCAATGGGATCACACTTGGGGAGTTTTGCAACATATACAGTAATTGTGGCATTAGTATCATTTTGATCAGGTTACTCTTACCCGCGAGTGATAGCTTAAGTTTATTCCACATGTTTATTTTGTCCCTAAACCTTGATAGCAGGGGGTTAATATTGGATTTACCATAATCCGTGATCTTAGGGGTAACCAAAATACCCAAGTATTTAAAAGAGGAAACAATGGGAACAGGGCATGAAGTAATCACTGGCTCCTCCGGGCTGCCATCTAGGGTCATCAGAGCTGACTTTGTCCAGTTTATGGTAAGTCCCGAATATTTCCCAAACCCCAAGATGACCGACATAACCTCAGCAAGGGAGGAGGCAGTGTCTCCCAATAGCAGCAACATGTCATCTGCATAGAGCATAATCTTCTCTTGCTACCCTCCATATATAAAACCCACGACCCGCGGATTTTCACGTATCAGGGCCGCCAGTGGTTCAATCGCTATCGCGAAGAGCAGAGGAGAAAGGGGACAGCCCTGCCTTGTTCCCCTGCCCAACACAAACGCCCTCGACATCCTATCCGACACCCTGATGGCCGCCTTCAGGGAGCAGTATAGAAGCCTGACCCATGCTATAAAGCGGGGACCGAATCCAAATTTAGAGAGCACAGCCCATAGGTATCTCCAGTTAACGCTATTGAACGCCTTGTTGGCATCAAGCGACAACAGGGCACGATGTCCCGTATTATCTGCCTGAGATTGCATATTCAAAAAAAGCCTTCTGAGATTCGTGGCTGTTGATTTTTGAGGCATAAAGCCTGCTTGATCTGGGTGGATGATGGAGGTTATGCATTTATTTACCCTATTAGCTAGTATTTTGGCAAGGAGTTTCACATCGCTCTGGAGTAGTGAAATGGACCTATAAGAGCTAGTGTCTAGCGGATCTTTACCTGGCTTGAGTAGCAGAACCACGCTTGCCCGCGTCATTGACTCCGGCAAGCCACTAGCCTCCTCAGAGGCATTGAAGACCTCTAATAGTCTAGGTAATATCTCCTCTCCATACATCCTATATACCTCCATCGGAATACCATCATCTCCAGGTGCCTTACAAGTCGGGAAGGAACAGGCCGCCCCCTGCAACTCCTCCAGTGTAAGAGGGGCTTCTAGATTTTTAGAGTCACTGCTGGACAGGGATGGTAAAGTAATATTGTAAGTTTCAAGAGCTTGATTTGAATAATCATCCCTTGCCCTATATAAGTCAGCATAAAAAGATGCTAATTCTGTAACAATTTGCTCTGGCTCGTCCGGCTTGTGAGCGTATAGCTCCAATCACTGGGGACTGCTGCTGCGCCTTAGCTATTTTAGCCAGCAGGTGACCCGTTTTCTCTCCCTCCTCATAGAAGGCATGCTTTTTGAAAAAACGCTTGCCTTCCACGGCGGAGGCTCTCAAGCGATCCAGAGCATCCTGGGCTGCCATCCATGCCCCCCACGCAGACTCTTTCGAGTCAGATATATATGCCAGTTCCAGATGCCCAACCCGGTCTTCCATTTGTGAAAGCAGGGCTGTCGTATTAGATTTTACCGTTTGGATTTCCGATATGAATACCCCCCTAAGGTATGCCTTAAAGGCCTCCCACCGTTGTATCAGGTTGGGATGTTGTCCATT
Source organism: Glandirana rugosa (assembly GCA_018402905.1). Lineage (NCBI taxonomy): Eukaryota > Metazoa > Chordata > Amphibia > Anura > Ranidae > Glandirana > Glandirana rugosa. The sequence continues at coordinate 512,060 of BLSH010041444.1, read as the reverse complement.
GCATGAGAAGAATTGTTGAATTTGGTCAGCTATATGATCTCGGGATGGGAATAGTTTAAGCCAAAAGGCATTTAGTTTCCATGGGGCTCTAGGCAGATTAGAGTCAGGTTGGGCAGCTAGCCACACCGCCATTGGCGAGTGGTCCGACACCCCTCTAGGATAATACTCAATTTTTTGAACCAACGGAACGGCTTGTATAGAACCTACACATAGATCAATTCTTGACAGGGATCCATGTGTCTTGGAAAAACATGAAAACTGCTTCACACATGGGTGGCGCAGACGCCATACATCTACCCACCCCATCTCCGCCAGCAAGCGCCCCAGGGCCGTACCCCTGGCTCCGGCCGGCGGAGAGGCGGGCGGGTGTCGATCCAGATGTGGATCCAAATAACCATTGTAATCACCCATAATTAGCACCGGAAGGTCAGGCCTCAGCGTCAAGTATGACAGTAGGAGCTGAAGCACTTCCCTTGAAAACGGTGGTGGTATATAAACATAAGCAATGATCATTGTGACAGTAAACAGTTTGCAGTGAAGAAACACAAATCTCCCTGACACATCTACCATGGAGTCCAATTCCTGATATGCTAGTGCCTTATGAATGAGAACACTCACCCCCCTAGAATACGTGGTGTGTGTTGAATGGTAACTCTTACCAACCCATGAATAGTTCATACAGCAAACAGTTTCTGGAGTAAGGTGGGTTTCCTGTAACCCGACTATGGCCGGGTGAAACTTCCGCAGGCAGCTCGAGATCATGGTGCGCTTTAGTGGGTCATGCACTCCCCTAACATTCCAGGAAATCAACGGAATGGGAGGCATCTTGGAGAAGTAGAAGGAATTCTGCAGGTGTTCAGCCCGCAGAAGTTGGAACGGGGGGGAGCTCTGCCAACAAAGGGAATAACAATCTCTTTGACATGGTGTAAACCAAAGGGACAGTTGTACTGGATACTTGCAACAGTTCAGATGCAAAAATTGAATGCGCAACTGCGCAGTTGAAGGTGTATCAGTGCCAACTGGGCACAGAGAACCGGGTGAAAGTACCCTCATAACCAGGCTTTCCTTCAGGGTCAGCCAAACATTTTGCCTTCTCATTCTCTTCAATGAAGGGCGTATGATGTGCTTGCAATACGGTGAGCATCATTGTAGAGTTGAATAAGGTCTAGGCCTCGGCTCAAGGGATGAGTAGAATCGCATACCTGGTTCTATGCAAATGTCCTATGTCCCTCTCTCCCCTCTAAGGGGGAAGGAGGGAAAGTCCGTTGCAAATGATAGTAGATTAATGGGTTAGTCCTCCTCCACAGCAAAGTTGCGTCTTCTTAAATCTGGTTCATTTCTGTCAAGCCAGGCATTGGCCTCATCAGCAGTTTCAAAAAACGTAACTTGACCATTGACTACAACCCTCAGTTTAGCCGGGTATAGCATGGCGTAGGATAATTGAAGCTTCTGCAGCCTTTTCTTGACCTCCGCAAATCTAGATATTTTTCGCTGGACCTCAGCGGAGAAATACGGGTAAAAGGAGATCTTAGTACCCTGGAATTTGATGGTGCCCCTTTCCCTGGCCAACCGGAGCACTATCTCCCGGTCTTTATAGTTCAGGAGTTTGGCCAGCATAGATCTAGGAGGATTTCCAGGCGGGAACGGGCGGGGTGGAGTGCGGTGTGCCCTTTCCACCGCGTATAGTGCTGTAAAGGCCTCTTTCCCAAACACTTCCTGCAGCCACTGCTCTACAAATGCCGTGGGGTCCCTCCCCTCCACTTTCTCCGGGAGTCCCACAATACGAACGTTATTACGTCTCAGGCGATTTTCGATATCATCTGTTTTGTTGTTAGCTACAGCCACTTGTTGCCCCGCCGATCTAATGTCTCTAGCCAAGGGGGGAATCTGGTCCTCCATCTCACTCACATGGCCCTCCACCGCGGTGGTCCTTTCTCAGATTTTTTGTATGTCATGACGTATCAGTGATACCAATTCCTGAAGCCCTTCCAGACGTTCTTTGATGCCCTCCACTGTTGCTGTACATTTGTGCACCGCCTGTAGGATATCTGACAGCGTCGGTTGAGAGGTGTCCTCCGCTGAACTGTCAAATGGGTCTGGGAGAGTCTCTAATGGTAGAGTGTCATCCATCGCGTCAAGGCCTTCGTGTTCCGAACGAACAGAATGTTCGATCGGCTCCGCGGCAGAAGATCCCGCAGAGCCTGTCAGTTTCTGAGTATAGTATATCATGTCCTTAGGTTGTCCTTTAGTCTTGGATGATTTTTGCAACTTACCCCCCTGCTCCTTCACATGCTGTGAGGTCCGCTGGGCACGTTGTGGCTGCGGCTGCAAGGTGTCGGCGCCATCTTGGAACGCCAAGGCCGCCGAGGCCTCGGCTCCTTCCTTGCTTCTCCGTGTCATCCCGAGCTTCAGAATGTTTGCCCAGGTGTCCGGGGGTTGTGAGGAGGTCGATGCGGAATGTAGTGCCAGGTTTCATGCCGGATTGCCGCCGAGGAACGGATTGTTGCAGGATCAGCTACGGGAGCTCCGTGAAGTACGTCTCTTCACATGCCCTGTCTGGCCACGCCCCCCCATTTTCCACTTCTTGATTAGAGTTTGAACACTGCTGATTGGCATTCTCAATTCCTTGGATATCTTTTTATATCCCTTTCCTGTTTTATACAGTTCAACTACCTTTTCCTGCAGATCCTTTGACAATTATTTTGCTTTCCCCATGACTCAGAATCCAGAAACGTTAGTGCAGCACTGGATGCAAGATGCAAAGGTCTGTCAGGAGTCCAGAAACTCATTGACCTTTTATACGCACACACTAATTACAAGCAAACAGGTCAGAGGTGAGGATGGTTACCTTTAATAGCCATTCAAACCCCTTTGTGTCAACCTGTGTGCATGTTATTAGGCCAAAATCACCAGTGTATGTAAAACTTTTCATCAGGGTCATTTGGGTACTTTATGTTGTCATTATGCTTTAAAAAGAGTAAACACAGTTGATTGATAATAAATGGCTTCAGCCAAACACTAACCATGAAAGAAAAGTGTTTGTGTTATCATTCATATTCTCTGAAAAATAGCCAAGAAATCATAAATTCTGCCAGTGCATATAAACGTATGAGCACAACTGTATTTACCATCACTGGGTCAAAAAAGATGTTTAAGTGAACCAATTAGTCACCCTAAACATTTAAAAGTACAATAAAAGCCTGCCTAAGAGCAAACACCACAAATGCATACTGATACTTTTTTTTAGATTACATTACCCTCTGATGCATGTTTCACTTGGTGACCATGGTCCTAAAGCCTTTGACTCAGATGCTAAGCCCCAATTGTCATCCCACAATCCTCTAAGGCTGTATTTTGAATTAACTTTACAAGTCTGCATAAATAAATTCCTGAGCTATATAGTTATACCACAGAAGTTTGGGGGCAGCACAGTGGCTAAGTGGTTAGCACTTCTACATGACAGCACTAGGGTCAATGGTTTGAATCCCAATCATGGCACAACCTGCCTGGAGTTTGCATGTTCTCTGTGCCTGTGTGGGTTTCCTCTGGTTGCACAAGTTTCCTCCCATACTCCAAAGACATGCTGGTAGGTGAATTGGCTCTGGCCTAAATTGGCCCTAGGCAGTGCAGGTATGAATGTGAGTTAGGGACCTTAGGAACTGATGTGACTGTACAACATATATGTAAATTGTCAGTGCTGTATAAGTGCCTGTAATATGTGTCTGTGTATATAAATAAATGGTATTGCACAGAGCAAACCCCCTCTTCTCAGGTCCTCCGCCGGCACTCTAGGCAGCTCCTCTTCTTGGCGCACTTCCATAGGAAGCCGTTTGCTATAATGGAAGTGTATCTGCGGAAGGCTCACCACCAGCAGAATACAATAGCTCGGTGGGAGTGATTCATTCCAAACCAAAAAACTTCAACCAAAAAAAAAAAATCAACCAATTCCCCCATCTCCCATTTGATGTGGATGGGGGAATTGGCTCTTTTTTTTTTTTTTTTGGTTGAACGCAACAAAATAAATTATGTATGGCCTGCTTAAAGATCTATATAGAGGAAACAGGACCTCCCTTCTTCTGCTGGTTATCCCTCTAGTGATACCTCCTAGAATTCTATTCACGTATTATTCAGCTTGGTCACGCTATTTGCTCGTTATGCAATCATCTGAAAAAAGTACCCCAAATCTTTTTCCTCTGCACCAGTGCTCCACATGAATATAACTCATATCACAGGATATAGCAGGCACTCAAAAGGTCTCTCATGAGAGTATAATAATTAAATAATTTGTTAATTACAGTTATCTCCGAGTGCCTAGCATATCATGTGATATAAAATACATACAGTATACCTATATATATATAGTTACTTAGTTGGTGCGGTTGAAAAAAGACCATCCAGTCCAACCTGTGTGTGCTTATATGTTAAAAGTACATTGTATATCCTTGTATGTTGCGGTTGTTTAGATGTCCATCTAATAATGTTTTGAAATTTTCAATGCTTCCCGCTGAAACCACTGCTTGTGGAAGAGAATTCCACATCCTTACCGCTCTTACAGTAGAGAACCCTCTATGCAGTTTATGGTTCAACCACTTTTCTTCTAATTTTAGTTTAGCATGTTTTCTTAAATTCCCTTTCATGGAAAGGATTTTTCCTTATTGTGGGGTCACCAGTATGATGTTTGTACATTGAAATCATATCCCCTCTCAAGTGTCTCTTCTCCGGAGAGCATAAGTTCAATGCTTGTAGTCTTTCCCCATAGTTTAGATCCTCCAGTCCCTTTATTAGCTTTGTTGCCCTTCTCTGGACCCTCTCCAGTTCCAGTATATCCCTCCTGAGGACTGGTGCCCACAATTGGACGGCAAACACCAGGTGCAGCCGGACCAGAGTCTTGTAGAGTGGGAGAATTATTGTTTTATCTCTGGAGTTAATCCCCTTTTTAATACATGCCAACATTCTGTTAGCTTTGCTTGCAGCAGCTTGGCATTGCATGCCATTGCTGAGCCTGTCATCTACTAGGACCCCCAGGTCCTTTCCCATCCTAGATTCCCCCAGAGGTTCTCCTAGCGAGTAAACTGCATTCATATTTTTGGCACCCAAATGCATTATTTACATTTCCCAACATTAAACCTCATTTGCAATGTAGTTGGCTACCCCATTAATTTGTGTAGATCTCCTTGCAAGATTTCCACATCCTGCATAGAAGTTATTGCCCTGCTTAGCTTTGTATCGTCCGCAAATACTGAGATTGAGCTGCTTATCCCATCCTCCAGATCATTTTCGAATAAATTAAATAGGATTGGTCCCCGGACAGAACCCTGGGGGACCCCACTTTCCAGACCAGACCATTCCGAGTACTCCCCATTTATCACCACCCTCTGGACTCATCCCCAAAGACAGTTTTCAATCCACGTACTCATCCCTTGGTCCATGCTGACAGACCTTCGTTTGTACAGTAAACAGTGGCGGCTGGTGTTTTTTTTGGGGGGGCAAACAACCACCCCCCGAGCGGCCAGCGGCACCTCCCCCCGCTGTTTGCCGGTCGGTCTTAACCCATCTAGGCAGCATGCAGCGGCTCCGTGTCCTCTCCTCCATTGACGGTTTCCAGAGTGCAGCTCCTCCGTTACTCTTAGGCATCCAATAGGATCGCCTATAATTTCAGCCAATTGGGTGACTGGTTTCAAAACCCGGGGGGGGGGGGATCAGTGTTACAATAGCGAATATTCATTCGCTGTTGTAACACACCTTGGTGGGCTCCGGATATATTCTCTGTGCCCGAGCCCACCCTATTTTGAAGCCTACTAGAGCCCCTCGCTCTAATAAGGTGCTTCAAAAAAACACCCACCCTGCATTGGATTCCGTGCATCCGGCTTCCTGATAGGGGGAGGCCTGCGCCCTTAATGGATGGGCTGCCCCTGACAGTAAATGTTTATGGGGAACTGTATTGAATGCCTTTGCAAAATATAGATACACCACATCTACAGGCTTTCTTTTATCTAGATTGCAGCTCACTTCCTCATAAAAGGTTAATAGATTGGTCTGACTAGAACGATTCTTCAGGAATCTGTATATACAATATATCATTTTTTTTTTCTAGATAAAAGAGTTTCACTTTAAGAATGATTCTATTGATTCTTAGTACATAGCAATCTAGAGAATATCCAAACAGCGCACAGTTTGTGACATCCATGATGACATATCTGTTTGCAGAGGGTGACCCAGGAGTTGTCCAGATTGTTTAGAATCCCCTACCTTTATTTAAGGAATGTCGGGAATGTCACAAATATTTGGCAGCACTGTGCTTTCCCTGCTATGGTCTATATTGCACATGGACTTGATGGCCTGCAAATTCCACAAGTTCCCTCTATTCACTGAACAAAAGAGTGCTCAGGATCAGTGGTCATCTGGAGCTGAAGAAAAACTTTTGACAAAAATGTTTTAATCTAGTGCCATTTAGTTCTAGATGAAAGCAGGCAGGATTAAAGTCTAGCCGTGCTTTGTCCATGCATGGCAAACAGGCAAGCTTGCCTGAGCACCTTCTGTATAGATCCAACTTAGTGCTGTGCTTGGTGATTGGCTAATTGGTTCAGTATTGTCACGTGGGAACAGTACTCAACCCTGTGTAAGTCAAACTGGTATCAACTTGGAGCTTACAAAATACTTTTTTTAAACTTGCTCTCAGCTGGTGGGGAAGTGAAGGGAGAATAAGTATGAGGGCCCATTCAAACCAATGCATTGAGATAAAACATGGCTACTGCTACATTGGTGTGCCTTTTACTGGTACAATGCACCCCCAGTCCCCCACTGCATTTATGTTTCAATGCATAGAAATGATACCTGACATAGCATGCATCATGGTGCACTTTGTCAGAATATTGTGCACGTCTGATGATTGCTGGACACAAAACCATGGAGGAAAAGAGGGAGTGCATTAAGAACATATTACTTAATGGCATCAGCCAGTATATTTCAATGGGCAACTAATATAAAAGAAATAAACTCAAACCTGGGGGGCTAAATTTGAGTGTAAAAAGGCATATTAACCGCTTGCCGACCGCTGATCGGCAATTGACGGCGACAAGGTGGCTCGTGAGCGCAAAGGCCGCGCTCACGAGCCTAGTGAGCGCGCGCGCGCCGCCAGAGGCGCGCCCGCGCGCTCGCTGTGTTCGGGGAGGGCCAGGGAGCGGGTGCGGCGGCTTCGATTGCCGCCGGCTACCCGCGATGGCCCCCCCGGAGCGAAGGAGCGGAGGTCCGTGTATGTAAACACGGACCTCCGCTCTGTGTGAGGGGGAAGGGATGTGATCACAGCCTTCCTGTATACGAAGGCTGTGACCACTTCCCTTCCCCAGCTAGGGCAGTCCCCCTACAGTAAGAACACGCCCAGGGAACACAGTTAACCCTTAGAGCGCCCCCTGCAGCTTAACCCCTTCACTGCCAATGACATTTACACAGTAATCAGTGCATTTTTATAGCACTGATCGCTGTATAAATGCCAATGGTCCCAAAAAAGTGTCAA
>BLSH010041444.1:475992-496897 GCA_018402905.1 Glandirana rugosa | reverse complement strand
TCACTGTAGTATTAGAGATGGAACAGGTTAGTCTCTTGTGGAACGTAAGTCACTCTTTTATATTTCACAAGAAACTTACCACCGACACGACTCGACCCGTTGGAGACCACAAGTCATTCGTCGTCCCGTCTGCGAGTCGTACCCTGGGGTCTTCGATTATCGGTAGTAAGATCATCACTAAAGGTCGAAGATCCCCCTAGTGTGTCCATACCGTGTATGTATGTCCCTCACGTCTTAATAATCCGTTCAACATAAAAACTCCTTATTAAAATAATAACTTGTTGTTGGTACAAGAGTTACTAAGGTTTTTGAGTAATTATAGTTTCGACTTGATATTAATGAGTTTTTGGAATCATTGAGAACATGGTTGTTGTTCAATAATAAAATTATTCCTCAAAAATACAACTTGCCTAATAATTCTGCACTCCCTGTATGTATGTGCCATACCTGTGTGATCCCCCTAGAAGCTGGAAATCACTACTAGAATGATGGCTATTAGCTTCTGGGGTCCCATGCTGAGCGTCTGCCCTGCTGCTTACTGAACACCAGAGGTTGCCCAGCTCAGCACAGCCACCATTCAAAGAACACTTTATATTTTCTCACTGAATGCAAGGTGTTCTCTGATTGGACAAGGTAGAGATTATGATGTCACTGCCCCCTTTCTCCACCTGGTCCAATTGGAGAATGCTTTTTATAAATTGAGAAAATGGAAAGTGTTCCTTGAATGCCATCCTTGCTAAGTGAGCTAAGTGAGCGACCTCCTGTGTTTAGCAGGGCAGCTGCTGGGCACGGGACCCAGAATCTAGTGGATATCACTGGAGTATCAGTACCTACTGGTTCTTTTATGAGGCTTCCGATGAGGGAACTTAACTGGCCTGCACTCAACCCGATAGAACACCTTTGGGATGAATTAGAGTGGAGACTGTGAGCCAGGCCTTCTTGTCCAACATCAGTGCCTGACTCACAAATGCTCTTCTGTAAGAATGGTCAAACATTCCCATAGACACTCCTAAACCTTGTGGACAGCCTTCCCAGCAGAGCTGAAGCTGTTATAGCTGCAAAGGGTGGGCCAACTCAATATTGAACCCTACGGACTAAGACTGGGATGCCATTAAAGTTTTATGTGTGAGTAAAGGCAGGCGTCCCAATACGATAGACAATAAAGTGTATAACAAAACAATTTCAATGAGAAGGTACACTGCTTGTTTTTCTGCACACTTCAGCAGACCTCAGCCAGTTGCTTTAGGTCCCCCTTTTTACACCATGCTGTTCCAAGTCACCGGTCTCTGGCAGATGGCAGTCCCTCTGTAAGGGAGAAAATAAAGGAATGTTGTGAAGTGCTGTGCTCTGATAGGAGGAGGGGGGCTCTTCAACAAAAACACTGCAAACAAGCTAATGTGCAGACCCCTACTACAAAGAGAGGTCAGAGCACAGAGGCCCGAGGTCACTGGCTCATAACAGGTGGATGACAACTGACAACTCCAGGCTTAGAAGATCTGCTCACTGTACAACACGTCCCCAGGATAGGGATGACACTTGTCCATCATCATCTCACACCATTAATAAATGCCACTGATTAGATCTTACTCCAACTATATTTAGGGCTTCTGGGCTCCCCCTTAGAGGTCCTTAGGCAGTATTTTACACTTTTTTAAATATTTGCCTTTTCTAGAATTTTTCAGGTCAGTCACAGTGTCCTCCTCCTCTTCACCTCTTTTTCAGTACTGAATGGTATTAAAGGGCTTGTAAACCCTCAAGGTTTTCCACCTTAATGCAGGGGCTTCTTCCTTAGTGCTTCTTTCTCTAAGTCAGTGTTCCCCAACCATGTCCTCAAGGCCCACCAACAGGTCATGTTTTCAGGATTTCCATTATTTTGCACAGGTGATTTGATCAGTTTCACTGCCTTAGTAATTACCACAGCTGATTCATCTGAGGGAAATCCTGAAAACATGACCTGTTAGTGGGCCTTGAGGACTGGGTTGGGGAACAGTGCTCTAAGTGATTCTATACATGTGATATGCACAGTCCTGTACTTCAGCGATTGCACAAAGCGAACATACATAGCAAACTGCACTGGAAAACACCTAACAGGCTGCAGGTGACCCCATCTCTCTATTCAGCTCTCCTTTCACTCTATAACATGGCATTCTCTACCACTCCTTCTGACACTTATGCCCTCTCTCCTCAAACTCTCTAACCTTCACCCCCTTCTCTCCCCCCAGCTTTTATATATCACCCTGCCTTCTGCCCTCTCCCTATTACTGCTCCTACCAACTCTTGCTCCTTCTACATTCATATACTGATAAAACCTCCAGGACTCTGAGGCATGCCCCTCCATATAAATCACACTCCCAAATTACCTCGCTCACCCTCCTGCTTCTCCTAACCTCTGGTGTCATATCCCCAAACCCTGGGTCTCCATCGGCTTTGCCCAACGCTTCCATCTCCCAACACCCACTGGCAGCAGCCGCAATCCACAGATCTTAGTCTCTATTCCTCTTCTTCCCAAAACCAGCCTCCCCTTCTCCTGTGTCCTCTGGAATGCCCACTCTGTCTGTATTTAACTCACTGCCCTCCGTGACCACTTTATCACAAATTCCTTTAACTTACTTGTCATTACTGAAACCTGGCTTCACATATTTGACACTACTACTCCTGCTTCCCTCTCCCATGGTGGTCTTCTCTGGACTCACTCCCAAAGACCAAGTGGACCAGAAAGGAGGTGGAGTGGCAATCCTTCTAACCCTTTAAACCCGAACACATATAAATTACACAGGTTCTGAGGCTAATTAAATGCAGATAAGGCACCAACTGGGTTTAATTACCACCTTAATCAGCCACAGAACCTGTGTAATTCATATGTGTTTGGGTTTAAAGGGATGAGGTGGCAACCCTAATGCAGCACCTATCAAGTACGTCACCCACCTCCCTCTCTGACACTCTTCTCTTTTGAAGCACATTGCATTCGTCTATTTTCTCCTATTTCTCTTGAGGTGATTGTAGCCGTATTAGTGCAATAGTGCCAGAGAAAATTGAGTACTGTCCGTGATACTTTTTCTATTTGCACTAACATAAAATTTTTCAGGACAAGCTTTCGGAGTATCTCCCCTTCTTCAAGGTCCAAGCAGTACTCCTATTTTTCTAAAACTTGCTGTCGTCTACTGGCCCCCTGGACTGCTATCAACTTTCCTCGATGACTCCTCTGCCTGACTACCCTACTTTGAAATCCCCACAATCATTCTCGGTGACTTCAACATCCCTGTTAGCGATATCACTACTATTACTTCTAAACTTCTCTGTCTAACCTCATATCATGACCTGAAGCAATGGATACAGGCTCCTACTCACTCCAACGGCAATACCCTTGTCTTCTCTTATCTGTGCACTTCGTGAAACCTCTCCAACAATCCTCTCCCTCTCTCTGATCACCACCTTATTCGTTTCCAGTGGCGGCTGGTGAAATTTTAGGATGTGGGGGGCACCAGACCCTGCCTTTCCTTTTTGTCCCCTCCCACTTCTCATAAGCCACACCCCTTATATATTCCACCCATTGTATAAGGAGTATACAGCTCAGCATTGCCAGATAGGGTATACAGCATCGCCAGATAGGGGTATATACAGCATCGCCAGATAGGGGTATATACAGCATCGTCAGATAGGGGTATATACAGAATTGACAGATAGGGGTATACAGCATCACCAGATAGGGGTATATACTGCATCCACCAGATGGTATATACAGCATCCACTAGATAGGGGTAGATACAGCATCCACCAGATAGGAGTACATACAGCATCCACCAGATAGGGGTATATACAGCATCGCCAGATAGGAGTATATACAGCATCGCCATATAGGGGTATATACAGCATCCACCAGATAGGGGTATATACAGCATCACCAGATAGGGGTATATACAGCATCGCCAGATAGGGGTATATACAGCATCGCCATATAGGGGTATATACAGCATCCACCAGATAGGGGTATATACAGCATCATCAGCTAGGGGTATACAGCATCGCCAGATAGGGGTATATACAGCATCGTCAGATAGGGGTATATACAGCATCCTCCAGATAGGGGTATATACAGCATCCACCAGATAGGGGTATATACATCATCTACCAGATAGGGGTATATACAGCATCGACAGATAAGGGTATATACAGCATCATCAGATAGGGGTATACAGCATCGCCAGATAGGGGTATATACAGCATCGTCAGATAGGGGTATATACAGCATCCTCCAGATAGGGGTATATACAGCATCCACCAGATAGGGGTATATACATCATCTACCAGATAGGGGTATATACAGCATCGACAGATATGGGTATATACAGCATCATCAGATAGGGGTATACAGCATCGCCAGATAGGGGTATATACAGCATCGTCAGATAGGGGTATATACAGCATCCTCCAGATAGGGGTATATACAACATCCACCAGATAGTGGTATATACATCATCTACCAGATAGGGGTATATACAGCATCACCAGATAAGGGTATATACAGCATCACCAGATAGGGGTATATACAGCATCGACAGATAAGGGTATATACAGCATCATCAGATAGGGGTATACAGCATCGCCAGATAGGGGTATATACAGCATCCTCCAGATAGGGGTATATACAGCATCCTCCAGATAGGGGTATATACAGCATCTACCAGATAGGGGTATATACAGCATCGCCAGATAGGGGTATATACAGCATCGCCAGTTAGGGGTATATATAGCATCATCAGATAGGGGTATACAGCATCGCCAGATAGGGGTATATACAGCATTCACCAGATAGCGGTATATACATCATTGCCAGATAGAGGTATATACAGCATCCACCAGATAGCGGTATATACATCATCGCCAGATAGGGGTATATATAGCATCCACCAGATAGGGGTATATACAGCATCCACCAGATAGGGGTATATACCGCATTCACCAGATAGGGGTATATACAGCATTCACCAGATAAGGGTATATACAGCATTCACCAGATAGGGGTATACAGTATACAGCATTCCCCAGATAAGAGTATATACAACATTCACCAGATAGGGTATACAGCATCCCCCCAAGGCAGTCGGGGCATCAAAGTCCCGCACTTACCTCATCTAGGTAGCGGGCAGTGGTGTCCAGTGAGCAGGAGCGTGTGTGTGTGCTTCGGCGGCTTCCCCCTCCTCCTCCGAGAAAGGCATCCAATAGGATCGCCTGTCTTCTCCAACAGTCGGGAAACCGGTAACATACCGGCGCTTCCTGATTGGTCGAGTGCCCATTCAGTGTTAGAAAAGCAAATAGTAATTTGCTTTTGTAACACACGTGAGTGGGCTTCCAAGCGCAATGCTCTGCGCTCTGAGCCACTCTATTTTGAAGCCTATTAGAGCCTATGGCTCTAATCAGGTGCTTCAAAGAAACTCCCCCGCCGCTGTAATTCATGCGTTCGGCATCCTGAAAGGGGCCGGACACATGAATTAGGGGATGGCCGCGGCGGTCATGGATAGATTCATGCTATGTATGAACCTATCCATTTAGCATAGAGGGGGTGGCGGGGATAGAGGGGGCGGCGCCCGTGCGCCCTTAATGGACGGGCTGCTCCTGCTCGTTTCGCTCTCTCCCGGTCTTCCATCTCCTCTCCCTCCAATCGCCTAACAGTTACCCGTAGAAACCTTTGCCATCTCAACCCTTCTCTTCTCTACTCTGCTACTATTCACCTCTAAGACAAAATCTTACCCCTGTCCTGCCCCAACAACCTAGCCACTTTCATCTACAATAGCTCGCTGTCATCCTCCCTAGACAAGCTCGCCCTCTAACTACACGCAGAATCAGGCCCCGACCGCTACAACCCTGGCAAACAAACGACACCAGCAGTCTCAGAAAACGTAGCCGTGCTTTTGAGCGTTTGTGGCATAAGACTAAGTTCAGGAAGACTTCAACCAATATAAATCTGCCCTCCTAAAATACTATTCCTGCCTCCACGTTGCCAAACAGACCTATTTTATCACACTCATTAACACATTATCATCCAGTCCCCGTCAACTCTTCTCGACCTTTAACACTCTACTCTGTCCTCCATTGCCTCCACCCTCTAATTCACCTGCTGCCCAGGAGATTGCCAACCACTTTAAAATTAAGATTGATACAATTTGTGAGGAGACCTCCTATGCGCAGAAACTACCCCCAATCAACACACCATGTCCACAGATACAATCACTACTTTCCTCATTCAACCCTGCTAGTATTAAAGAGGTAGCTATATTTTTTATCTAACCACCTGCCCCCTGGATCCTGCTCCCTCGCAAATGCTACGCTCACCCTCTGACTCGATTCTACACTCTCCAACTCACATTTTCAACCTTTCCCTCTCTTCTGGCATCTTCCAAAACTCTCTAAATCATGGGCTAGTCACCCCTATCCTTAAAAAGCCCTCACTGGACCCCACCAATCTTAACAACCTACATCCCATCTCCTTACTCCCCTCCAAACTCCTTGAAAGACTGGTCTACAACCGACTGAGCGACCATCTGACCATGAACAAACTTCTTGATCCCCTTCAGTCCGGATTTCGCCCTCAACACTCCACAGAAACTGCTCTCCTTAAACTCACAAATGACCTACTAACTTCTAAAACCAACGGACACTATTCTATACTACTACTCCTGGACCTCTCTGATGCCTTTGACACAGTGGACCACCCCCTCCTCCTCAAAAAACTCCACTCCTTTGGTCTCCGTGACTGTATTCTTCGCTGGTTCTCATCCTACCTATCCCACCGCTCCCTCAGTGTCACTTATGGTTCTACTTCCTCCTCTCCTCTTCCTTTCTTTGTCAGTGTCCCCCAAGGTTCTGTTCTTGGACCTCTCCTTTTCTCAATTTACACCTCGAAAAAATAAACTAGTGATTCAGACTTTGAAGGCAAATGGACCAGATAATTTATTTATTTATTTCAGGTACTTGTATAGCGCTGTCAATTTACACGGTGCTTTACATATATATTGTACATTCACATCAGTCCCTACCCTCAATACTTTACATATATATTGTACATTCACATCAGTCCCTACCCTCAATACTTTACATATATATTGTACATTCACATCAGTCCCTACCCTCAATATAATACAAATTTTATTGCTACAAAAAATCTAGACAGGAAAACATACAACATATATATGTGCGAATATAAAAATTGACGTCATATGTACATAAAATAGGCCCTCATGGCCAACCAAACATAGAATTGGTACACCGTCTCAAGCAAGTAAGCCCCACATCATAGTGTGATTTCATCAAAAATTTGGGCAACTTATAGCGCGACTTGAGGCGACTTACAACACGACTTCATGGGAGGCGACTTTGCTGTGGCCAATCATAGAAGGGAGGGAGGGGGTTGCCCTAAAATAAATTCTATTCTTTTCACTGTGAAGTCGCTTCTGTTTAGATGGGGGATCCGACTTGGAGGCAACTTCCATTGATTTCTATGGGCACAAGTTGGATAGAAGTCGCCTCAAAGTAGTACAAGAACCTTTTCTGAAGTTGGGGTGACTTCAGTAGTGTACATGTAGACCGCTCACATTCACTTCTATGGGATTTCACTTGGCGAGCGACTTGGAGTGACACAAGTCGCCTCCCAAGTCACTGTAGTGTGAACCGACTCTAAGAGCCGGTTCACACTACAGCGACTTGGGAGGCGACTTGTGCCGCTCCAAGTCACTTGCAAAGTGAAATCCCATAGAAGTGAATGGGAGCGGTCTACATGTACACTACTGAAGTCACCCCAACTTCAGAAAAGGTTCTTGTACTACTTTGAGGCGACTTCTATCCAACTTGTGCCCATAGAAATCAATAGAAGTTGCCTCCAAGTCGGATGCCCATCTATATTAAAGGGACTTTACAGGAAAAAGAAAAGAATTTACCCAGGTAAAAGGAATGATGTCAGAAGACATTTATTCTCTGATTGGCCACAGGCAAAGTCGCCTGGCATGGAGGTCGCTTTGAGTCGTGTTGTAAGTCAGCCAAAGTCACGCAAAGTCGCGTTCAAATCGCCTACGAAGTGCCTGAAGTTGGATCACCCCTGTGTGAACCGAGTCATATATTCTTTTCGCAAAATGAAATGATACAAAATGTTTTCTATGTAGCCAAATAAAGAAATATTCTGTATACTTTTTAATGATGATTTGAGATTGGTGTTTTGCTCATCCCTATCTTCATTTTAGGGTTTATTTGTTTATGATTATTGCAGAAGTTTGTAGATGAGCAAACACCAGAATTAATAGTCTTATAAGGAAAAGCTGACTATTTTTTGAGATGCCACATCCCTTCCCTGTTTTTGATCCTAATGTCAGCTCTAACATAATGATGAAATTCATACTGGAGGCTTCATTGACAAAAATGAAAGCTTTCTTCCTGCAGATGAATGCTGCCACCTTTAGGCAGACCACCTATTTCATAAAATAACTGCTAGATATTGTTGCATTATTTTTTTAAAAAATATTATTTTTTTACCATTTCGTGCATTTGTCAGCCTACAATATAACAGAGTATATATACAGTATATATATATATATATATATATATATATATGTGACGTTATGCGAGGCACCACAATGGACAGGAGATACTTGTCGCCTCGCATTTTGAGGTGACTAGCGGGAGTCCGACTCGGGTTTTGACGGGCACCGTGGCAGAGCTGGTTCCGGGCTGGACTTTCCGGTCCACTCAAACCCCTCTCCATCTGCATATAATGACCAGGAAGAGAACCGAGGAGAGCTCGATCCTGGATCTCAGAGGGGAAAAGCTGAGAGAGCTCTGTGTGCTAATTTGGACTCTAAGAACAAGGCTTGCAATATGCTTATGTTTTGTGGGTGTATAGAGAGGAATATACTTGTTTAGTTTAGCGCCAGACGCCAAGGTTTGGTTTTCTGTTTTTGTTTGTATTTTGAAGTTGCAAACCTGAAATAATAAACCTGGCAAGCAGCCAGATTTTAAGAAACTGACATCTATGCTGAATCTTTTCCCCTGAAAAGTGATCCCCACGAGCTAATCTCCCACAATATATATATATATATGTATATATACAGTATCTCACAAAAGTGAGTACATCCCTCTAGTGTCTAAACCTGCTGGCAACAAAAGTGAGTACACCCCCTAAGTGAAAATGTCCAAATTGGGCCCAATTAGCCATTTTCCCACCCCGGTGTCATGTGACTTGTTAGTGCTACAAGATCTCAGGTGTGAATGGGGAGCAGGTGTGTAAAATTTGGTGTTATCGCTCTCACTTTCTCATACTGGTTACTGGAGGTTCAACATGGCAACTCATGGCAAAGAACTCTCTGAGGACCTGAAAAAAAGAATTGTTGCTCTACATAAAGATGGCCTAGGCTATAAGAAGATTGCCAAGACCCTGATACTGAGCTGCAGCACGGTGGCCAAGACCATACAGCGGTTTAACAGGCCTCACCATGGTCGACCAAAGAAGTTGAGTGCACATGCTCAGCTTCATATCCAGAGGTTATCTTTGGGAAATAGATGAGTGCTGCCAGCATTGCTGCAGAGGCCTGTCAGTGCTCAGACCATACGCCACACACTGCATCAAATTGGTCTGCATGGCTGTCATCCCAGAAAGAAGCCTCTTCTAAAGATGATGCAAAAGAAAACCTGCAAACAGTTTGCGGAAGACAAGCAGACTAAGGACATGGATTACTGGAACCATGTCCTGTGGTCTGATGAGATCAAGATAAACGTATTTGGTTCAGATGGTGTCAACCATGTGTGGCGGCAACTAGGTGAGGAGTACAAAGACAAGTGTGTCTTGCCTACAGTCAAGCATGGTGGTGGGAGAGTCATGGTCTGGGGCTGCATGAGTGCTGCCGACACTGGGGAGCTACAGTTCATTGAGGAAACCATGAATGCCAAACATGTACTGTGACATAATGAAGCAGAGCATGATCCCCTCCCTTCAGAGACTGGGCCGCAGGGCAGTATTCAAACATGATAATGACCCCAAACACACCTCCAAGACGACCACTGCCTTGCTAAAGAAGCTGAGGGTAAAGGTGATGGACCTAAATACCTAAAACCTATTGAGCATCTGTGGGGCATCCTCCATTGGAAGGTGGAGAAGTGTAAGGTCTCTAACATTCACCAGCTCTGTGATGTTGTCATGGAGGAGTGGAAGAGGACTCCAGTGGCAACCTGTGAAGCTCTGGTGAACTCCATGCCCAAGAGGGTTAAGGCAGTGCTGGAAAATAATGGTGGCCACACAAAATATTGACACTTTGGGCCCAATTTGGACATTTACACTTAGGGGTGTACTCTCTTTTGTTGCCAGTGGTTTAGACATTAATGGCTGTGTGTTGAGTTATTTTGAGGGGACAGCAAATTTATACTGTTATACAAGCTGTACACTCACTACTTTACATTGTAGCAAAGTGTCATTTTTTCAGTGTTGTCACATGAAAATTTTGAATAAAATATTTACCAAAATGTGAGGGGTGTACTCAATTTTGTGAGATTCTATATAGATACAGTGTGTGTGTGTGTGTGTGTGTGTGTGTGTGTGTGTGTGTGTGTGTCTGTGTGTGTCTGTGTGTCTGTGTGTGTGTGTATGTGTGTGTGTGTGTATTAAAACAGTGTACCAAAAATATTTATATGTTCTTTAAAAAATATATATAAAATTGTTTAAGCATGTATATTAGTCATAGAGCTACTGTCCAGTTAACTAATGCCAACTGACAGGACTACATTTGGCCTTGGCATCTAGTCATCAATGACCCCTGGTCACAAAAAAGGTAAAGTGGGTTTTCTGAAGTTTTGTTTTTGAACTTGAAGTATACTAAATACTGCAGAGTAAGATATGAGAACAGGATCAGAGTGGCAAAGGGTATGCCTACAAAACAGAACAAGGTTTATTCCAATTATGAAGCTATGGAAGCAAGAGCTCCTCAAAGCAATGCCTCTGTGGCTCTATCAGGGCACTAAATGACAGCACAGCACAGCCTTTATAAAACACTATTGTAACAAAGACTATAGAAAAATCACTATTTCAGTTACATTATATAATGTTCTTGGGCTTATCCTCACAGACAGCATCCCTCCCAGTAAAGTTCAGGCAAGGTCTGGTAACCCAGGTGAACAGCTGGAGGTATCTCAGGGTTGGTAACACAGGTTAGTGGCTGCAAGAAGCTTCCCCCATTGGTTAGGTCTTCTGCAGAAGCTGCATACTATTGAGCTCCTGGCAGGCTGCCTGCACATCTGGACTAACAGTGGAGCACCGTACACCTGGCTGAAGATTATATGTCCAGCCATCTCTACCTTATCAGGTGTGGTCTCTCTGAGGAGCAGAGGTTGGGAAACATAGACCCTGGGTGTGTCCAAGAGTTTGTGGGAACACAAAGGGAAAGTCGGGAAAGGAGTTAAAGGAGTCTGAGCCTACACTGGAGCATGCCGAGTCAAGGGGTACTCCGCTACCAATCTGTAGGTTTTTGTGCATTTGGCATATATTTAATTGGGGAATCTGGGTCTCTGGGTCCATCCTAAGTTCTCTGTTGTAATATATGAACTAGTGAGAGGGAAAAGTTTTGCTAGCTAGTAAATTAGGAGAACTTTCCCCAACAGGTAAACACACACAGATAACAAACCAACAGAGGTTCTAAACATTTTCTACTCTGTCAAAAACTAAAAAAAAACCTGACATAGAATATTTGTAACTACAGCTGATCCTGAATTTTAGATGACATTAAATTAGAACCTAATTTCACAGATTGGTACAACCAAATACGAAGTTCAGTGTTATTTTAGCATTTTGGATAAAGGGACCATAGGCCTGTTTTAATGTCTGCCTCTGTCTTAAGCCGGCCATAGATGGATCGAAATTCAGCTGGTTCAGTAGGGACCGCCCGAATTTTGATCCATCTATGGCTGTTCCAATATTGTAAGAAGTGGATCTAATGAATTTTTGTACAAATTTTCATTGGAAATTTTATAGTGTATACTCGCCATTAGCCTGCCTTCCAGTCCCATGAGGTCCCACCCTTTTATCTTAGTACCCATATAGTAAAGGAAGTGGCTTTAATATGGCGTGATATCATCTTGTCAAGATAGACTGCCAGGAGCTTCCCAGACTATTCTGCACAATTTTTCATCATCTGCTGCTCTGAAATACACATTTTTTGGAGTGGAGTTCAGATTTCTGTTGATCTTAATGAAACCTCTAGTTCAGTAATTGCTGATTTTGGGTGCTTTTAAAGTTCAGGAAAACCAAAACGATCTAAACTTACAGAAATGTGCTTGTCTCTCTGATATTATGACCATTTTTAGCTAGATTGGCCAATGTTTGTTATGTATGGTGGGGCAATAGTCGCCCCTTGCCTATTGACATGAGGTGTCTCAACTAAGACTGTGGGTGTCTGGTTAATCTCAGGAAACAGAAGCAGGCAGGGAACATTAGATAATGGGCAACTAACATCTATGGCATGTTTTGGGCTCCCTCTTCTGTATATTCAGTATCTGATGGCTTGACATGACACACTGCTGTGAGACTAATCTGCAGCTATTTCAGTGGCCCTATCAAGTGTTCAGAAAGTTTTTTTTCCCACTGTAGGTGAAGATGGGAAAGGGGTTGTAGCTCCGGGGGACATCTCTAATCCACTGAGAAGGAATGAAAGACCTGCCACAATTATCTGTCAGAGACTGATCTACCCTGCGGGGTCTAATATGACACAAGGAACAGGAGTCAGTAACACACCAGCCAGCCCCTTCCCCCCCACCAGAACGAAATCTTATCAAGACAAGACGAAATTAAATCCTAGAATAGCAATATAAACAATGTAATGAAGATGGATAGATAGATTTCAGATTGTAAGCTTTTGTGATCAGGGCCTTGTGCTTCATCTTCTGTTATAATAATTACATTATTTTGTGGTGTCCCCAAACACATGCTGAGCAATATTTCAGCATTATAATACAAAATAAACGGATTACAGAGGGAGAATATACAAAAGATAGAGATAGACGGTAAAAGATTTATGAACAGGTGAAACTGGGATTTTACAATTTTAACGGCATTCCTACATTTTAAAAGCTCTTACAACAATACTTTTGATATTGATAAATTCCTCAAATTACTATTCCAGATCTTTATTGCACATTGATGTTCAGTGTAGTATACACAGCAAAGTGTTTATAAAGAAGTACTGTTTTATTAGGCATAATCACAGCTGCACATCTGTAGCTTTGTTTTACGTGGGACTCTGGACAATATGTCCTCCCTTTAATATATGCAGGATTATTACCTGTTGATTCTACCAGTGGATATCTTATTTGTATACTTTGCTTAACCACTTGCCTACTGGGCACTTTCACCCCCTTCCTGCCCAGGCCAATTTTCAGCTTTCAGCGCTGTCACACTTTGAATGACAATTGCGCGGTCATGCAACACTGTACCCAAATTAATTTTTTATCATTTTTTTCACGTGAAGAGAGCTTTCTTTTGGTGGTATTTAATCACTACTATGTTTTAATTTTTTGCTAAAAAAACTACCCACTAAGTTTCTGTCAGTAAATTTTGTAAAAAGGTATTTTTTCTCCTTCACTGATGTGACGGCACTGATGGGCACTGATAGGCTGCACTGATGGGCACTGATGAGGTGGCACTTATGAGCACTGATTAGGTGGCACTGATGAGGAGGCACTAATATGCTGCACTGATGGACACTGATAGGTGGCACTGATAGGTGGCACTCATGGGCACTGATATTTGGCACTGATAAGCGGCACTGGTGGGCAATGATAGGCGGCACAAATAGACGGCACTGATGGGCAGTGATGGGCGGCACTGATGGGCCCTGAAAGGCAACAATGACTGGCATCACTAATGGGCACTGATTGGTGTCACTGATGGGCACTTATTGGTGGCACTGCTGGGGTTGTAATGTAATCAGGGCACTGATGATCAGTGCCCTGATTACCTATACATGTCTCCCCTGCGAGGATGCCGCTGATTGGCTCTTCTTGCCACACACTCTGTCAGATTCACTCTGTCTAAGATTGGGGTCGCGACGTATCCTAGGAACACGGCGCGACCGCGATCGCCGTGCCTCCTGGGCGCACGTGAACAGCAGTTCTGGGGCACTGCCAGATGACGTCCCAAAACAAGAGTGCATCCCACTTGCCTTCATTTTACTATATGGCAAACGTGAAGTGGTTAACAAACCAAACTGTCCAGAAAAAGAGACTGTTACTCTGGCCATAGATAGTATGGCTTTTTTGGATCAGCCAGCCAGTGCATAAAAAAAAAAAAAAAAATCTAACAGATTCCCCCATCCACACATTCAATTTGGATGAGAATTCTTCCTGCTGTGCTATTGTATTCTGACAGCAGGGACTCCCCCACCATCAGAATACACTGATCAGCCCTACAGCTGATTGGCTGCATGTGCTGATCAAACACAAAATTATCAACAGTTTGAGATGACTTTGAGACGAGTTGATCACTAGGTTGACTCCTCTCAAACGGGAATGGCCCTAGATGGATTGAAATTTGGCTAGTCCCTGCTGAACTGGCTAAATTGTGTTCTATCTATGGTCAGCTTTAGGACTTGTTCACGCTTGATTACATTTATAATGCTTAACAAACGCTCCTAGAGCTTTAGTATGGGTGTTCGTTTTGTGTTAATGAGCTTCAGTATGGATGTTAGACTGGCATTTTACAAGCGTTAATGACGAGTTAATAAATGCTCCCCAAAGCCCTATGGGCAGTTTTGAAGTGTTTAATGAGCATTAAGGCGCGTTAAAACTGCTCCACAAATATCTATTCCATTACAGTTAATAAACTAATCTTAATGCCCCGCAACTGCCTGCCAGAGCCTTTGCAAATCGTTACCATAGACTTGAATGGTAGGCGTTGAAAGGCTTCAAACTCCTCCTGATTTGACGTGGGGCCAGTGGCGGCTGGTGTGTGAGGGGCGCTTGAGCGCCGCCTCCCCGCCGGCTAAAGAAGAAAAAAAAAAAGTCAGCCCGCCCCCTACAGGTGGCACCGGTGCATTGACTTTTTTTTTTTCCGGCTCCTTGGCTGTCACATGACAGCCAAGTAGTGAGCCTATTGGTCAGCCATTAAAAGCTATGTGGGTGCGCTGAACAGCAGCACACGCATAGCTTGATTGGCTGCCCTGAGCCTCAGCTCAGTGTGATTGGATGCGGTGGCCGGGGGCAAGTCACTGTGGCAGCGGACGTGACTTCCGCTCCCACAGAGACCATGACCGCCCGGGGACAGACGAGGGGGGACAGCACACTCTCCACATGCCGAATCTCTGCAACAATCCTGCTATTGGATGGGGTAAGTGTGGGGGGGGATCTCTGCAATGTACCCCAACTGTGTCACTGGCTGCAAACTGCCCCCACCTGTGTCACTGGCTGCAAACTGCCCCCACCTGTGTCACTGGCTACATAACTGCCCCCACCTGTGTCACTGGCTGAAAACTGCCCTCACCTGTGTCACTGGCTACATAACTGCCCCCACCTGTGTTACTGGCTGCAAACTGCCCCCACCTGTGTCACTGGCTACATAACTGCTCCCACCTGTGTTACTGGCTACATAACTGCCCCCAACTGTCTCACTGGCTGCAAACTGCCCCACCTGTGTCACTGGCTGCAAATTGCCCCCAACTGTGTCACTGGCTGCAAACTGCCCCACCTGTGTCACTGGCTGCAAACTGCCATATAACACTTCCAGGAGGCTTACAATGGTCGGCTTTTATAGCAATACATGTATTTGCTGTCCCCTCAAAATAACTCAACACACAGCCATCAATGTCAAAACCGCTGGTAACAAAAGTGAGTACACCCCTAAGTGAAAATGTCCAAATTGAGCCCAATTAGCCATTTTCCCTCACCGGTGTCATGTGACTCGTTAGTGCTACAGGGTCTCAGGTGTGAATGGGGAGCAGGTGTGTTAAATTAGCTGTTATCGCTCTCACTCTCGCATACTGGTCACTGGAAGTTCAACATGGCACCTCATGGCAAAGGACTCCCTGAGGATCTGAAAAAAATAATTATTGCTTTACATAAATATGGCCTAGGCTATAAGAGGATTGCCAATACACTAAAACTGAGCTGCAGCATAGTGGCCAAGACCAAACAGCGGTTAAACAGGACAGGTTCCACTCAAAACAGGCGTCGCCATGGTTGACCAAAGAGGTTGAGTGCACGTGCTCAGTGTCATATCCAGAGGTTGTCTTTGGGAAATAAATGTATGAGTGCTGCCAGCATTGCTGCAGAGGTTGAAGGGATGGGGGCCTGTCAGTGCTGAGACCATACACCGCACACTGCATCAAATTGGCCTGCATTGCTGTCGTCCCAGAAGGTAGACCCTTCTAAAGATAATGCACAAGAAAGCCCACAAACAGTTTGCCGAAGACAAGCAGACTAAGGACATAGATTACTGGAACCACGTCCTGTGGTCTGATGAGACCAAGATAAACTT
Source organism: Glandirana rugosa (assembly GCA_018402905.1). Taxonomy (NCBI): domain Eukaryota; kingdom Metazoa; phylum Chordata; class Amphibia; order Anura; family Ranidae; genus Glandirana; species Glandirana rugosa. The sequence goes on along the minus strand of BLSH010041444.1, from coordinate 480,402 downwards.
ATTTGGTTCAGATGGTGACAAGCGTGTGTGGTGGCCTGGGGCTGCAGGAGTCCTTCCGGCACTGGGGAGCTACAGTTCATTGAGGGAACCATGAATGCCAACATGTACTGTGACATACTGAAGCAGGGCATGATCCCCTGCCTTCGGAGACTGGGCCACAGGGCAGTATTCCAACATGATAACGACCCCAAACACACCTCCAAGGCGACCACTGCCTTGCTAAAGAAGCTGAGGGTAAAGGTGATGGACTGGCAAAGTCTCCATACCTAAACCCTATTGAGCATCTGTGGGGCATCCTCAAATGGAAGGTGGAGGAGCGCAAGGTCTCTAACATCCACCAGCTCTGCAATGTCATCATGGAGGAGTGGAAGAGTTCTCCAGTAGCAACCTGTAAAGCTCTGGTGAACTCCCAAGAGGGTTAAGGCAGTGCTGGAAAATAATGGTGGCCACACAAAATATTGACACTTTTGGTCTAATTTGGACATTTTCACTTGTACTCACTTTTGTTGCTAGTGGTTTAGACATTAATGGCTGTGTGTTGAGTTATTTTGAGGGAACAGCAAATTTACACTGTTATACAAGCAGTACACTCACTACTTTACATTGTAGCAAAGCGTAATTTCTTCAGTGTTGTCACATGAAAAGATATAATAAAATATTTACGAAAATGTGAGGGGTGTACTCACTTTTGGGAGATACTGTATATATTGCTGCTTTGAAGTGGTTTACCGCAGTTTTGGCAGAAAGTTATCAACCATAACTCCGTATTTTTATTTATTTTTTTAATCCACTGATTCTCTTCATCGTAAAAGCTTTTTTTTTTTTTTTGATATTTTGCTTTTAAAGGTAGAGGAGGACCTGCCATCCCTTATTTCAATTACAAGGGATGTTCACATTCCTTGCAATAGGAATGAAAGTGAGAAAAAAAGGAACAGTATAACTTCAATAAGGAAAAAAAATTAAAGCACCCCCATCCCTCCATGCTCACACGCAGAAACGAACGCCTACGTAAGTCACACACGCATATGTAAACTGTGTTCACACCACACATGTGAGGTATCGCCGTGAACGTTAGAGCAAGAGCAATAATTCTAGTGCTAAACCTCCTCTGTAACTCTAAACAGGTAATCTGCAAAAATATTTAAACCTATGAAGATATTTAAGTATCATAGTCACCGTTCTCAATTTTAAAGCTTGACATGTTTGGTATCTATTTACTCAGCACCTGCAATGATGGTGTGAAGCATTCCGGTGTGAGGTGACCAGTCGGGTCACTAGAGCAGCCTGCCTGTTTCAGAACGTTCGTTTGGGCCTTGACCACAGGATTAGGTGAGAGGGCATTTCTCCATTTGCAGGAAACATGGACACTGTACACAGACATCATTGCTCTTAGTCACCTTGCTGACACCTTTAGTGCCACAGGACATAAGGCCATTTAGATACAGAAACACGGTATACAAAGACCATTGTCCCTTAACTCTGCTGAGGAAGATCTTGCATTCTTTACTTGATAATCTGGGCCAGTTATGATGTTTGGCCCTGCTATTCAGGAGTTTAGCTGCACCAACGAAAGACGCTAGCTGAAGATCCAAAGCCTCATCCTTCTTTAAAGGGACTGAAGTTACTGGAACCATACGGGCATGCACACACATGTTCAGGGCTCTGTGTATGTAGTGGGTGTGCGGGATAGTGTACCTTGGGGGTTGATCTATTGAATGTTGATTTGAGTACAGTGTTTGCAATTGGGCCTGTGGGGTCAGGGTATAGAAGAGAGAGGTCTGATATAAGAGAAGGTCATTCCTCTGCTCTCCTCCTGCCTGGCCTCATGGAGCCAATTTGAGTAGAGGTAACCAATCCAATATAAAGTGTCACATTGTGATCTATTTGCCATTTAAGTGTGTCTCTGCTCTTGGGGTTATTCTCAGATTTGGAATCCCATGAAAGCAGCCTGAATACAGTATTGAGCGATATTGCTCTTGATCTCAGTTTTTGCTCTCCATTTGCATTACTTGAATATGTTATTGTCAGTTACCCTTTTCCACAGAAACATTGCAGTAAAGATCATTTCTGTGTGTTATCATAACGTGTGTGGTTTCAATGGTCCTTGCACTTACACTATTGGCAGGTGTGCCAGAGGGGCTGAGGCTATTCCTGAGGTTGAGACATAGTTAAGATAGATATTACTCTGCAATCAACTTCTCAAGACAGCACCCCTAAACACACCAAGATGGACCCCGCTGCTGTGACCCAGTGGTGTACCGAAGAAAACGGTCAAGTGGAGTTCTATGCGGTGATTGAAGTTTCTGGCTGTGGTTAGACTGAGGATCAGGTCTGTGAAGCCCTGGATGCCTTGGATCTGGGCCAAAGAGTAAACATTTTAGATGTGAAGGCAGATACCAGCTCTGATAATACCTCTGTCTTGACCGGGGGTCAGCAACCAGTAGATCTCGGACAGGTGACTGGTAGATCACAGTATGGCCTTGCTGACCTGCCTTACAGAGACCCCGCCCTTGTGACATCAAGATTCTGATAAGCCCCCTGCCTGCAGACCCCCCCCCAAAACCACACCGCCTAGGGTTGTTGGGAAGAGGCCCTTGTCCCCATCTACAGGATGACAGGGTGTTTTGGAGTAGGGGCTGCAGAGACCCCCCTGCCCGAATGCACCCACCCCCCCATGTTGAGGGCATGTGGACTAGTATGGTCTAGGGCGGGGGGGGGGAGCGCTTGCTAGTCCGTTTTTAAAAAGAATTGGCATGGGGTTTCCCTCAAAATCCATACCACACTGAAGAGTCTAGTATGGTCTTGGGGAGGACCCCACGCTTTTAAAAAAAAAAAAAAAAATTGGCGTGGGATTCCACCTCAAGATCCTCAGAGTACAAGTCGCATTCCACAAGTCAAATCAGTTAAGATGATGATCCTGACTTCCATTAAAATCCATGGTTCTGAAATCGTGCCCAAGTAGGACCAAAGTAGTGCAGGAAGCATTTTCAAAGTCAGACCAGTTAAAATGGCTCTCATAGGGAACCATTGATTTTGACATGTCATGCAACTCGTGCTTTCCAAGTTGGAGCGCAGTCTCATTTCTGTCTACTGCTTTGTTCCTCTGCTATTTGCATGATTCACTTCTGACAACTTTTTCTGACACCAGGAGAAAAATGGTGACGGGGGATGGATCTCCAGCTAATTGACAGCCTCAGCTCTGTTCCTGTGTGCTGTGTGAAGGGGGGTGTTTCCTTTCCCCCAATCAGCTCTTAGAGCTCTCCTCACTGAGCTCTGCAGAGTAATTTCAGCTCTCTGCTCCCTTTTGTCTAACAGCTCATATAAGTTTCATAAATTTGGCTATAAATAGTTACAACTTACGTAGGAGGATTTGTTTCATCTTTGTATATACCTCACTGGGTATATGTACAGTAAGGTTTTACAACCACTTTAAAGTGATATAGGGTATACAGACCATTTGTGATTATATCCCCTTTAGTTGCCTCCTCTCAATGGAGAATACATTTATTTTAGTTACTCAGATGAGGTCCTCCATGCCTCATTTTGTTGATCTTCTCTGCACTCTTTCCAGTTCTACAACATCCTTTTTATGAACTGGTGCCCAGAACACAACTGCATTATTTATATGATATAAGAGAACATAGTTTATTAGATAGCATCTCTTAGTCTTAGCTGATGTGACTGCAATAATCTTTTACAAGATTGACTGATATGGTTTACTGCCTTTAATAGCACTCTTTCTACAAAGGATGATATCAGCCATTACAAAACAAGGAAAAGGCGTGAAGAATATCCCAACAAAGACTGAAGGTGTGGAGATGTTTAGATAATGGGAGCATCCAAACAGAAGGCTGCGGGAAATAAAAACAAATTTATCTTAAATATCTGATTCCTGGCAGATAGTTGTAAGGGCTGTTGTTGCGAGTTCTGGAGGTTCCAGCATGCCCCAACCAAAACATCCATTACACAGAGATAGGGCAGAAAGCTACATGACTAAAGGATTCGTCAACTTGGGTCCTTAAAACTATAGAATAAAACACGGACTACGTGACATGGGTTTAAAACGGCCACAGCAGCCAATTTATTAACCAACAAATAAATACCAACAACAAGGGGTCTTTGGGTGTCCTTAAGGCACAATTTTAACTGTAATCCTCCATGTCCTCAGCCGCGCCCCAACCAGCTCGAAGACGTTACGACATCACACATACTTCCATTGTCCTCCCCCAGGGGACCTAGCTCCTGGGAGAACCACCACTGACCAACCAAGTGGAAGCGCCATACCATAGATGGGCCCCACAATTTTGTAACACTGTAATTAATCACTGACCACCCAAAGACCCCCTGACCCGCCAACTGCTGTGACAAAATGTGCAACAAGCATAAACAATTACTTTTTTTTTTCTTTTA
>BLSH010041444.1:431082-452508 GCA_018402905.1 Glandirana rugosa | reverse complement strand
TTCTTCTATCTGTCCTCAGAGCAACAGCACAGACAGCAGTAGTAAAGTAATCTATCTCAGGATGCAGGATCAGGTCTTAAAATGTCTCAAATCTGTCCCTCAAGCTTTCAGCTTCCTTTCCCTACACTAACCCAAGGAGCATGTGACTGCAGCACTGTGACTCCAGCTTATAAAGAGGCTGGGTCACATGATGCACTGGCCAATCACAGCCATGCCATTAGTAGACATGGCTGTGATGGCTTCTAAGGGCAAACCAGTGAAACGCTTGTTGATTGGCTGCCCTGCAGCTTCTCAACACGTGGAGTAAAATAGCAGAACCCCGGACCGAACCCGAACGATTTTTGAAATGTCCGGGTCCGGGTCCGTGCCACGGACACCCGAAAGTTCGGTACGGACCCGAACGTTACAGTCCGGGTTCGCTCAACACTAGTGGTGAAGCTTCCCAGGAGTGGCCAGCCTACCAAAATTACTCCTTCAGCACAACGACGACTCATCCAGGAGGTCATAAAAGAACCCAGAACAACATCTAAAAGAACAGCAGGTCTCACTTGCCCCAGTTAAGGTCTGTGTTCATCATTCAATAATAAGAAAGAGACTGGGCAAAAATGGCATCCATGGGAGAGTTCCAAGGCGAAAGCCACTGCTGACCAAAAAGAACACAAAGGCTTGTCTTACATTTGCCAAAAAACATCTTGATCATTCCTAAGACTTTTAGGCAAATATTCTGTCAAATGATGAGACAAAAGTTGAACATTTTGGAAGGTGTACATCCCGTTACATCTGGCATAAAACGAACACAGCATTTCATAAAAAGAACATCATACCAACAAACATGGCGATGGCAGTGTGATGGTCTGGGGCTGTTTTGCAGCTTCAGGACCTGGATGACTATCCATAATTGATGGAACCATGAATTCTGCATTCTACCATAAAATCCTGAAGGAGAATGTCCAGCTATCAGTTTGTGACCTCAAGCTCATGCAGCAGGACAATGATCCTAAACACACCAGTAAGTCCATCTCTGAATGGCTAAAAAACAAAATTAAGGTTTTGGAGGGGCCTAGTCATAGTCCAGACTTAAATCCATGACATGACATTAAACAAGCCATTCATGCTCGAAAACCCTCCAATGTGGCTGAATTAAAATAATTTTGCAAAGAAGAGTGGACCAAAATTCCTCCACAGCAATGTGAAAGACTCATTGCAAGTTATTGCAAACACATGTTTGCAGTTGTTGCTGCCAAGGCTGGCACAACCATTTCTTAGGTTTAGGGGGCAATTATTTTATTCTCACAGGGCCAGGCAGGTTTGGACAGCTTTTTTCCCTTAATAAATAAAATCATCATTTAAATACTGCATTTTGCAAATACTCGGGTTATCTTTGTGTAATATTAACATTTGTTTGATGATCTGAATCATTTAAGTGTGAAAAATATACAAACAAATAAAAAATGAGGAAGGGCGCAAATATTTTTTCACAGCACAGTATATTTTCCAACTTACAAAGGGCCAGCTTGGCCCCATGTAGGTAGCTACTACAGCGATGGCACCAATCTTCTGGGTGCTGTCCATCTCATCAATTTAGAGAATGCTTTACACTCACTGAGAAAACTTCAAGGTGTTCTCTGAATGGCCATCATGCAGAGTGAGTGACTCCCTGTGGTTACTATACAGAAGAGCATCAGCATGACATCCAGACGTTTGGGACCCTCCTTGTACTAGCTCGGGCTACTACCACAATTCATAGGTTCCATAGAGGCCAATCAGGTTTCACAATTGCATACTTACGTTGGGCCAAACTGGTGCCAGATTTATAAGGGGGCAAAAGGGGCAATTGCCCCAGCCCCCCTGCCAGAGGAAACCCCAGACTTCATTTATAAAAATGTAATAACATAATAATAATATAAAATTGGTGTTAATTTGTAGTTCTTAGAATATATTTGAGCATGATGGCCACTAGTTGTTCTGGAGAAAAATTGGCACTAATAAAGAATTATCTGAGAACAATGATGACAAATGAAAGGAAAATCCTTTGAGCCCATTGACTGTTGAGAGCAGTGTGTTCAAGATGATAGAGTTTTATGAGTTTAAGATTGTGCAGGTGCTAACTGCAGGAAGAAACACTTTTTGTAAATATGGTAGTGAGATGCATAACTGTGATGTATGACTTGCCACTTCTAATTACCTGTGTGATGTGTATTCTTACAGTCAAAGAAATTGAAAAAAAAAATTAGTGTCTTCTTCGGAACCTAACATATATTTTTTTTTAGAACAAAATGCAGATTATCATTCATTTCAGTTCACTTTGTTGTTTGTCATATAATTTAATTTCTATGTTGAGGGACCCCGAACTTGATGTGCCCTGGTCCCCCCAAGGTCCAAGTCCGGCACTAGGCTCAATGGAAGCATGCATAAATAGATCACTGATCAGCCTTAAGACTGGATTCACACCTATGCATTTTTAGTGCATTTTGCAGATTTGCACTGCAGTCCATTTAACTTTGTTTCCTATTGAACATGTTCTGCAGTGCAAATCTGCAAAATGCAAAAAGCACTAAAAATGCATCGGTGTGAATCCAGCCTAAGTACCTTCCCCTTCTGCCCACTAGCTTACAGAGCAGGCACTCCCACTGGAAGCCTGATTACAGCTAGTTTGTGGAAATCAGGTGAAGTGCAACCTGAAAACAAGTTCATGACTACTGAATTAATTCACAAGTAAACTAAATAGTGCTTTGTTTTATGGAGTAAAACAAGCCTTGACACTGAGCGGAGGGTCAAAGGTCACACCTGCTATCATTAAATATTTTTGCTTCAAAAAGCGTGTGTAACAATGTGCATCCACCAAAGGCATTCCGGCCGTGTAAGCCACACCACGCAGCTGTTCCCGTGATGTCTTTATTATGCTGCTCAATACGCAATATTATCCCCAGAAACCATCGGCAAAAATTACTTTGCCATGCTACTAAGATGAGAAATGCATAGCCATCCCGTCTTCCCATTCAATGGGAGAACCGCACGACTGGAGATTAGGAGGGAGCCTCCAACTCAGCAGAAGTGACGGCACCCGGCAATTAGGACACAGGGCTGTAATTTTGGTCTTAGCACCTCTGCGTCAACTTGTTCAGGGAGATCCATTTCAGACATGGCGGAGACGGGAAGACACAGAGACATTTCAAAGGAATACCAGAAAATGTTTTTTAACAATCCGGAAGGAAGTGTATTAGTGGATAAGTCAGTTACTGGATAGAAGGAAATATTCATTTGATCCACTACATCTATGATGTCAAGAGATTTCCATTATCCAGATCGTGTAATTTACAGATTCTAGGAGACACTAAGTAGCTCAGGACCTAGGTTTGAGTCATATGACTTATATACCATGTGATTCTTTTAACCATGATAAGTTCCTATATTGGGAGGAAGGAGATTACAACCATTAAAGCAGAGCTCCAGTCATTTTTTTTTTTCAAAAAGTACTTCTGTGATAGTTGCAGCCTATGCCATGCAAATGCATATGCAGTCGTTTGTGTTCCTTGTAAATCCAATGTGACTCACTGTATCCTCTCGTTCCTGTAAGCAGCCATCATCAATGTGGGCATCAGTGGCCGCCAGTGTTTTTTTTGGGGGGCAGCAAACAATCCACCCCCTTCCCTCCCGGTTAAGTCACGGACGAGGCAGAGGCCCCCCCCAGCCAGGTCACAGGGGTCACAGGCGGCAACCCTCCCCCCCCCGTCGGCCAGTCAGTCAGTCAGGGCCCGCACTTGCCCAGCTTCTCTCTGGGCTGTCTGGGCTGCTGGCATCTCCTCAGCGTCCCCCAGCGTCTCCTCTCTCCTCCTCCTGGCAGCCAACCCAATCTCATCTCCTTTCGGCCAGTTGGTTGACGGGCCTCATGAACCACTTCCTGATTGGCCAGGAGGAGGATCAGTGTGAGAATAGCGAATATTCATTTGCTATTGTCACACAACTGGGTGGGATCCAGGCGCAATATCCTGCACCCGGAGCCCACCCTTTTTTTGAAGCATATTAGAGCCTCTGGCTCGAATCATGTGCTTCAAAAAAACACACCCTCCCCATTGGAATCCATACGTCCAGAGCCCTGTATGTAGATCAGGTTGCTGGAGGCAAGTATGGGGGACGGCGCCTATGTACCCCTAATGGACGGGCCCCCACTGGTGAGCATCTGAAGCCCTGTCTGACTTTCTTCTGGGATACGGTGTGATTGGCTACCCAGCGCCTGCTCAGTGTGAAGAAAGCGAGGTGCACTCGGCATGGAGGATGCCCGTTGACTCCTGGGATTGATGACACATACAGTATCTCACAAAAGTGAGTACACCCCTCACATTTTTGTAAATATTTTATTATTTCTTTTAATGTGACAACACTGAAGAAATGACACTTTGCTACAATGTAAAGTAGTGAGGGTACAGCTTGTATAACAGTGTAAATTTGCTGTCTCCGCAAAATAACTCAACACACAGCCATTAATGTCTAAACCGCTGGCAACAAAGGTGGGTAAACCCCTAAGTGAAAATTTCCAAATTGGGCCCAAAGTGTCAATATTTTGTGTGGCCACCATTATTTTCCAGCACTGCCTTAACCCTCTTGGGCATGAAGTTCACCAGAGCTTCACAGGCTGCCACTGGAGTCCCCTTCCACTCCTCCATGAGGACATCACAGAGCTGGTGGATGTTAGAGACCTTGCGCTCCTCCACCTTCCATTTGAGGATGCCCCACAGATGCTCAATAGGGTTTAGGTCTGGAGACATGCTTGGTCAGTCTATCACCTTTAGCAAGGCAGTGTCATTATGTTGGAATACCGCCCTCCGGTCCAGTCTCCGTAGGGAGGGGATCATGCTCTGCTTCAGTATGTCACAGTACTTGTTGGCATTCATGGTTCATGTAGCTCACCAGTGCCAGCAGCACTCATGCAGCCAAAGACCATGACACTCCCACCACCATGCTTGACTGTAGGCAAGACACACTTGTCTTTGTACTCCTCACCGCCACACACGCTTGACACTATCTGAACCAAATAAGTTTATCTTGGTCTCATCAGATCACAGGACATGGTTTCAGTAATCCATGTCCTTAGTTTGCTTGTCTTCAGCAAACTGTTTGCGGGCTTTCTTGTGCATAATCTTTATAAGAGGCTTCCTTCTGGGACGACAGCCATGCAGACCAATTTGATGCAGTGTGCGGTGTATGGTCTGAGCACTGACAGGCTGACCCCCCACCCCTTCAACTTCTGCAGCAATGCTGGCAGCACTCATACGTCTATTTCCCAAAGACAACCTCTGGATATGACTCAACTTCTTTGGTTGACCATGGCGAGGCCAGTTCTGAGTAGAACCTGTCCTGTTAAACCACTGTATGGTCTTGGCCACCATGCTGCAGCTCAGTTTCAGGGTCTTGTCAATCTTCTTATAGCCTAGGCCATCTTTATGTAGAGCAACAATTCTTTTTTTCAGATCCTCACAGAATTCTTTGCCATGAGGTGCCATGTTGAACTTCCAGTGACCAGTATGAGAGAGTGAGAGCGATAACACCGAATGTAACACACCTGCTCCCCATTCACACCTGAGTAACATTAACGAGTCACATGACACCGGGGAGGGAAAATGGTTTAGACATTAATGGCTGTGTGTTGAGTTATTTTGAGGGGACAGCTAATTTACACTGTTATACAAGCTGTACACTCACTACTTTACATTGTAGCAAAGTGTAATTTCTTCTGTGTTGTCACATGAATAGATATAATAAAACATTTACAAAAAATGTGAGGGGTGTACTTACTTGTGTGAGATACTGTATATCCCAGGAGCTAATGGGCAGGAGGATATGATGTACCTCGCTGCTGCAAGATAATACAGAAGTGCAGCACTTCAGGAAGCCTTAAAGGCAATTGAACTTTGGGGGGGGGGGGAATCCCAAACATTACGGGCATAGCGGTAAGCAATGCCTGGGGCCAAAGTGCAAAAAGAGGATGGAACTCTGCTACTGCACAGTGACGCACACGCTGTGGACGTGCATTAAGGTGCCATCGGTTTTTTTGTGAAAAAAAAAGGGTGCCATTGGTGCATTTTAACATGCACAAGGTGACACTCAAGGCATGCTAAGGCTATAGTGGAAGAAGCTTCAAGAAATGATTTGTCCACTCTGCACTAGGACTATCTTTTTCAGCATTTACCCCCAAGAGATGGAGCAATGGGTTGGGCAAATAGTCACCCTATTCTGCTAGCAGTTTGGCTCTGTGCAGCCAGAGTGGGTGAACTGTAAGTACCCAATACACTATTCCAAAAACAAAAATGACACAAAAGAGGAAAGGTCTAAAGTTCTCTTGCAGAAAGGTTTCCATTCAGCTAGATAAAAGATCAACAGCACCAAACTGGTTGGCGGCTAAAATTTGCAAGCATGAATCGTTATTTCCAATAAAAAAAGTTTAGTAATCAAATTTAATGGCCTATTTACACATGTCTGCTTATCTGTATTAAAATACATGTCATGTGACCTCATTACAGCTCACGTCTCAGACTTAAAGTAGAAGGTCAGCCTTACCTACTGGAGCGAGAGTTCTGATATGGTGCCATAGTGGCACTATTGCTAAGTTCTGAGTTTAACACTGATGTATTGCAATGTATTACTCCGAGCCTGGGTATGCCCGATAGCCTCTGTTTTGTACCTTAAAAGTGAAAATCAATAAAGAGAATTAAAAAAAAAAAAGTAGAAAGTCAGCCTAAAATTAAAATCTCTAAATCTACTTGCAGTCACATTCTAAGACTAAGCTATCTAGCCCTGTAAAGAAGAAATCACTATACATACCTTTTCTGCAGCTGATCCGGTCTGGTCCCATAGTGAGCTGTTAGCGGCAGCTTCTGTGTGTGGGAGTGTGCAGAGGAGGCAGCCGACAACGGAAGCCCTATAGTAAGTCTATGGGTGATGTCACTTCCCAGGCATTTCCCAGCCATTGTCAGCTGTCTCCTGCACACATCATCCGCCGCTGGAGAATGGACCGGACTGGCTTCAGAAAAGGTATTTATAGCAATTTGTGCTTTACAAGGTTAGATAGATTATCTAATATTTGTATGCCTGCAATAAGGTAGAAAAAAGTGTCTATCAACCACTTGCCTACTGGGCACTTGTACCCCCTTCCTGCCCAGGCCAATTTTCAACACTGCTGCACTTTGAATGACAATTGCGCAGTCATACAACACTGTAAGCAAATAACATTTTTATCATTTTTTTTTCACACAAATAGTTTTTTGGTGGTATTTAATCATCACTGGGTTTTTTTTTATTTTTTGCTAAACAAGCAAAAAAAGGCAGAAAATGAAGAAAAAAAACAAAAGACAAAACAAAACATTTTTCATGAGGCTGCACTGATAGGCACTGATGGACACTAATAGGCTGCACTGATGAGGCGGCACTGATAGGCACTGATAGGCGGCACTGATGAGGAAGCACTGATGAGGCTGTACTGATGAGGCAGCAAGGATAGGTGTCACTGGTGAGCACGGATGAGGCGGCACTTGTGGGAACTGATGAAGAGACACCGATGGGCACTGGTAGGCGGCACTGATGGGCACTGATAGTCAGCACTGATAGGTGACACTGACGAGCAGCACTAGTGGGAACTCATTGGCGGCATTGTTGGGCACTGATTGGCAGCACTGATGGGTACTGTTGGGACTGCAATGATAATCAAGACATTCATAATCAGTGCCCTAATTATCAGTGTCGGTGCCCCTTTAATAAAAGCCAGTTATCGTCTCTCTCCTTTTCTCTTCACGCTGTCAGCCAGAATAGAAAAGCCAAAAACCAGCTTGTGTTGGCATACGTGACCAGCTGTCATTGGCTGACAGGTGATCATGTGGTAAAAGGCCACTGTGATTGGCCCTTTATCCCAATCTGTGATCAGCTGAGTCAGAAGGACCTGGCAATCACAGAGTGCACAACCTGTACACCACAGGGGTGCGCGGGAAGTGTCCTCCCGGCAAAGCAAGCCCGCGATGTAAACGTCATTTGGCTATAGTGCGGGCAGTAAGGGATTAAATACTAATAACAATAAAGTGCTACAAACTAATGCAGGGGCTGCTGCTGGTAACAAAATTGTGTGGTTTCTTTAAATGATATATATATATATGTGGATCCCCAGCACTGTCCCCATTATACAATTCACACACATGCACCATAAATCATAAAAAATGATTAGTTCATAGAATTCAGCTGTGCAAAAAAACATCAAAGTCCTATGAATAAAGTCAGTGTTCTGCCCTAGAATGTGGTTGCAAGTAAATTTGGAGATTTTACTTTTAGGCTGAAATTCCACTTAAAGAAAAAGAAAAAAAACTTTCCAGTTTCATTACATACCTTATTTTAGATCCACTGATGACATCATTGGATCTCTGTGCTTCTCTATTTAATGCAGGCAGATCATGGCCGGTAGGAGGGTCTGTAAATAGCCTTTTGAAAAGATCACAGCATATTAACTCAGTTTTCCTCTTAGGAGCCCTCAGCCCTGATGCATGCAGTGGGCTGGCTCTTGCTTATACAAATATCAAAATGCATTGATGGGTAGGCTTGTGCATGGCCAAAAAATGTGTTTGTTTTCGTTCTGTTAGTTTTTTTATTTTTATCAGAAATTTGCAAATTCGGGAATTCGAAAAATTTGGAATTCGGAAATTCAGACATTTGAAATTTTGGGATCGAAATTTGGAAATTCGTGAATTCGGCAATTCGAAAATACCGAAATTCAATATTTGAAAATTTGGAAGCAAAAAATCCAAAAGTTCTAAAAATCGGAAATTCAAAAATTCAAAAATAAGAAAGAACAGAAATAATATCTAACTTATAAATAACTATTACATTATAGGTATTGGAATCTCCTTGAAAATATGGCTTAGTGAACATAAATACGAAATTTATCACTAACAGACATATTTTCAAGGAAATTCCAATAACTAAAATTTCATAGTTATTTAATAGTTAGTTATTATTTCAAATGTTCTTTCTTATTTTTGAATTTCCGAATTCGAATTTTCTAAATTCGTAAATAAGAAAGAACATTTGAAATGTTTAACTAACTAATAAATAACTATTACATTATAGGTATTGGAATATCCTTTCAAATTTGGCTGTATGTGAACTTACATACGAAATTCATCATTAACAGCCATATTTCAAATGCTCTTTCTTATTTTCCAATTTTCGGATTTCCGAATTCTAGAAATTCGGATTTTCCGATTACCGAATTTCGGATCTGACAGTTATCTGATTACCGAACTCTCTAAAAAAACAAAAATTCGTGAATTCGAAATTTGTAAATTCGGATTTGTCCGAATTGGCGAATTTCGAAAAATTTGTCAAAAAATCAATTTGAAATGAAAGGAATCACACATGCCTATTGATGGGTTGAGGTCAGTCTAGAAGAGTGTGCGTTCCTAGGTAGGCTGCATTTATATGCTGACTGCTCTAGATAACAGCCACATGCAATGATGCACCTCCATGATTAAAAGAACTGAAATCTAATGAATCAAAGTGGTGAGTCATGGACAGCAAGGCTGGAGAGGAATGTGCTAGATGATGCTGGATGTCCTCCAGCCAATGAGATGGGCTCCATCTAATTTGCTGCAGCTTTTAACTCACACTGTGAGAAGCTCAGTTCTTTTGTTTTGGTGTCTTGGATAGAGGGGTGAATGGTTAGAACTTCTGTCAGTTTTTTTTGGCTGTCTATGACTCGGCTGAGGAGATTCCTCCTCTTTATCTGTACTAGGGTTGCACCGATAGTGCCGATACCGAGCATTTGCATGAGTACTTGTACTCGTGCAAATGCTCCGATGCCTAATCCGATACCTCCTAGCAGGAGGTAGGAGGACACCAGGAGTCAGAGGAGGACCCGACGAGCCGGAGGAGGACACAGTTGACAGTTGGGGGTGATCGATTGAGCGGTGGGGGCAGTTACAAGCACCGATCTCCCTGTATAGCTTTTAATGAAGCAGCTGACAGCCGCTTCTCCTCCTCTCCCTCCCACGGCTGTCAGCTGCTTCATTGAAAGCTATACAGGGAGATCGGTGCTTGTAACTACCCCCACCGCTGCACTGATCACCCATGACTGTCCCCCGTTTCCTCATTTGGCTCCTGTGTCCTCCTGCGGCTACCCGTTTCCTCCTTCGGCTCCCGGTGTTCCTCCTGTAGCTACCAGGGTCCTCTGTGTCCTCCTCCAGCCCCCCCTTGTCCCACATCTGTCAGCGTGGAGAGCGGAGGAAGTAGGCGGTAAATATGTCATTTACCGGATCCTTCTTTTTTTGAATGCACAGTCAGTGATCACTGGTTAAATTGTACAAATAATAAAAAATAAAATAAAAAAACACAGTGACATTGTCCAAGGAAGCATGACTAGGGTAAACCTGATATGGCCGGCCACCCTATACCCTTATAATACGAATAAAGAGACGACACACCAACTGGAGAAAATTGGCTGTTAGGCCATTTATTTAACAAAAACTAACATCTTAAAACATGTTAACACCAGTATCATACATATGTTGAGCAAGTTGTGAGTCCTGGGAGGCCCTTCCACATAAACTTGTAATTTAGTGTCTGCCCCCAACTCAAAACTTCCCAGCCGCACTACGCCGGCTCGGGGACCAACTTCTGGCAGATACACTTTCCTTTCCCAGTTAAACCAGGTTAACCGGCCAAACAACACAGAAGACTCCATACCTGAGATGGATCCTTACCCAGCATAACTAAATAACTGACAGGCCTCCCAAGACCCCAACCGTCAACATACCAGCAAAACTCACAATTAACAGGGAGGGAGGGAGGGAGGGAGGGAGCTTTCCGATGCAGGTCGAATGCCTGCGATCGGACCCCACCCACCCATAAATATCGCCCCCGCCCACCCAGCGTACGGCACGCCCTACTGACACTGGGGGGAAGAGGTTAACCCATAGATGCCCTGGCCACAGTAAACCCAGTCATGTGGCCCTCCACTCCATTTTTTTTTTTTTTATCGCTACAGGCCTGACTTGACTAGGGTAAACCTGATATGGCCGGCCACCCTATACCCTTATAATACGAATAAAGAGACGACACACCATCTGGAGAAAATTGGCCGTTAGGCCATTTATTTAACAAAAACCAACATCTTAAAACATGTTAACACCAGTATCGTACATATGTTGAGCAAGTTGTGGGTCCTGGGAGGCCCTTCCACATAAACTCGTAATTTAGTGTCTGCCCCCTACTCGAAACTTCCCAGCCGCACTACGCCGGCTCGGGGACCATCTTCTGGCAGATACACTTTCCTTTCCCAGTTAAAACCAGGTTAACCGACCAAACAACACAGAGGACTCCATACCTGAGATGCATCCTTACCCAGCATAACTAAATAACTGACAGGCCTCCCAAGACCCCAACCGCCACCGCTCGCAGAAGTAAAACCTTACGACTGCGAGCTCCTCCAAAAGCGCAATGCCCGATGGACATCATCCTGGAGCCCCAGGCTCCACAAATCAATGCCCACGGCGTTCAAGTGAACCCCATCCCCGCGCAAGTAGTCCCACGTGTCCACCTCCAGATCGGTGTGTCAAACGACCAAACCGCCGTTCCGAACAATAAAGCGACCTACCTCTTTGTTCACCTTTATGCGAGCCTTGTTCAGTTTGGCAACAGACCGCGCAAAACGCCACGCTGTACGGCCGACAATCTCCGACCATACAAAAACCGTGTTGGGAAAATCTGACCGCAAACTCAAAAAATCAAACTTGATGTCCCTGATCAGGTGACGCATGGAGCGAACCCCCAGGTCGTTGCCCCCGGCGTCCAATACGTCCGGGGCCCTGTCCAAGCTGGCGAAGCGCTGAAACTCAGGCACAACCCGGCACCAAAGGAGACCAGGAACACCTATCCGCCTTACCAGGGCAGTGTCACGTGGAACCCCCAATTGCCGGCCGTTGGGCCGAACATCCGGCCGCTTGGCCCCCCAAAAAATGTAAGAGTGTCCAAGCACCCACACAAGAGCCGGCTCACCATCTGTAAGAGAGTAACAAAACAAAATAACACCAACAACCGTCCCCAGTACCACAGAAAATAAAAAACAGTACTAACAAGAATGAGCCCCCAGAATAAGCTGCGGGCGTATGTAAACATGAAACCAATTAGACTCCCACCGGCATTTTAGCACAGTGTCAGCCAAACCCCACCTGGCGGCCTCAGTGGCTGCCCCGATGCGGAAGGAGTGAGATGAGAAGTCGCCTGGAGGAAAACCGGCTGAACCCAGACAACGGCAAAAGACCGCAGTGAATTGGAAAATCGACAAAGGCCTGCCATCCTCGTGAACCAGGAATGACCCGCCCCCCGTAGGGCGGAACCTGAGGTACTCCCTCACCGCGGCAACAGGGCAAATGGGGGAACTCAAAATAGGAAAAAGCCTAACATAAGAACCCTTCCCCACCTGGTCCGTTTTGGAGCGGCGGATGCACGCGACCACCACTGGACCGACGCAGCTGACGTCCTCCGCCAGAAGCCCACCGTGCAGGACCCTGGCCTGGCTGACCAACTCCCCCACCTGAAAAGCCCCAAAGAAGGCCAGGCAGAAGGCCGTGCGGAACAGCAACGCCTCGTACGAAGATGAGCAAACCCTGTGACCTTGGCCCAGTAACTTCTGAAGCATCTCAAAGGTGATAGGTCGGCGACCATCCGGCCTCCGATATCCCTTCCTATACCCCTTCAACGCTTGGCGGACCAGGAAACCCTTCGACACGTCCGGGACACCACATAGTTTGAACCAGAAGGCCAAACCGGCAAGTTTCTGATTCAAGGCCGAGACCGACACCCCTCGTTCAAAGTTCAGACCCAAGAAATACAGTAAAACAGACTCAGACTCCGGACCTCCCAACTCGACTCCCGTCTCCTGCAACAAACACCCCCACTCCCGCCAAACCCTGGAATATGCAGCCCAAGTGCTCTCACTCACCGACCTCCTGATTAAGCCCGCGGCGACTCCAAGGCGATGTGCCACAGCTCCGCTGGACAGGGCACTCCATTTCACTCCACTCCCGGCGCCAACTCCCGGAACCTGTCCAGCTGAAACCGAGACAAAGCATCCGCCAATGAGTTGGCAGTCCCTGGCAGATGAACAGCATATAAAAACACATTCCTTTGTAAGCAACGTAATACCAGATGGCGGAGCAAACAAACCACCGGCGGTTACGCTGCTGACAAACAATTGATCACCTGCACCACCCCCATGTTGTCGCAATGCAGGCAAACTTTTTTGTTACTAAAGGAGGCACCCCATACTTCCACCGCAACCAACACCGGAAACAATTCCAGCAAAACCAGGTTCCCACACAACCCAGCTTCCCGCCATGCCAACGGCCAGCGCTCCGAACTCCACCTTCCCCCTAGAAACGCACCGTACCCAGTAGAACCTGTCGCATCTGTATAAAATTCCAGGTCAAAACTGCTGACCGGGCCCTGCTGCCAGAGCAAACGGCCATTGAAGCCCTGAAGGAAAGTATCCCAAACATGCAAATCCGCCCGGTGGTCGCCACTCAACGTTACAAAGTGGCAAGGGGACGAAACGCCGGTGGTAGCCGGCGGCAACCTCCGCCAAAATATCCGCCCCATCGGCAAAATGCGACAGGCAAAATTCAATTTGCCAAGAAGCGACTGGAGGGCCCGCAGTTGTATGGTCCGCCGCCAGACCACACCCCTAATCTCCTCCCACTGGGAGAGCAACTTGTCGTCAGGTAACCGGCACTCCATGGCCAAAGAATCAATCACTATACCCAGGAAAGTAATTTGTGGGGACGGACCTTTGGTTTTATCCGCCACCAGGGGAATACCAAAGCGCTCAGCGACATGTTGCACCGTGGCCAACAGAACACCGCACAAGTTGGACTCCGAAGGGCCAATGCACAAGAAGTTGTCCAAATAGTGGATAACCGAGCTAACCCCTGACACCTCACGAACCACCCACTCCACAAACAAGCTAAATTTGTCGAACACCGCGCACAAAATGGAGCAACCCATGGGCAAACAATGGTCCACATAAAAGTTGTCCATCCACCTACAGCCCAGGAGATGAAAGCTATCTGGGTGCACTGGGAGGAGGCGAAAAGCCGCCTCAACGTCTGTTTTAGCCATGAGTGAACCCCGACCGTACCGCCGAACCCAACCAATCGCAGCATCAAATGAGGTGTACGACACCGCACACGCCTCCGGATCGATCAAATCATTGACCGAACCCCCTTTCGGGAACGACAGGTGGTGAATAAGGCGGAACTTCCCAGGCTCCCTCTTGGGGACAACCCCCAAGGGGGAAACCACCAAATTACCGAGAGGGGGGTGCACAAAGGGGCCCGCCATGCGGCCCAAAGCCACCTCCTTGGCGAGCTTCTCTGACATCACCTCCGGGCGCTGGCGGGTAGAGCGCAAGTTCTCTGCAAAGGGTGGAATAACCATCATGGAACAGGGATAACAAACCCAACCGCAAAGCCCTCCTCCAACAACCGGGCAGCCGCCCGATCGGGATACCTATTTAGAAAGGGGCACATCCAGTATCGCTGGGATGTCCCCGGCCCTGTTTGAGACAACGGGACAAGGGGTGGGTGCCGCCGCACCCCGAGCACTCATGTCGGAATCGACAGCTCGTTCCGAACCTGCAACCCCCTTCGTTGAACTGCCAACACAACCCCTTACGCTTAACGATCGGCTGTCCCGGGGTGCCCGCACTGCCGCCCCCCCCCTGAAAAAAGTGAGAGGATACCGACCTAGCAGACGTCATCAGCTTCATCCACAGGCTGATGTCCTTGTGGTCGCAACACAATGACAGCCGCAAAGCCTTCCGCTGCCGGAACTGCTTATCATAGCGCAGCCATGCCAAACCCCCATACACCCTATGAGCTTCGCTGATGGCATCTAGATAGCAAAAAAGGGGGGGCAGCACTCCAGCTGTTTCTCCCCAGTAACTCTGGCCAATATGGCGAAGGCCTGCAGCCAATTGGCGAACGTTCGTGGGATCAAACGAAACCGTCGTCTTTCCTCCTCGTCGCGCCACGACTCGTCCGACCGAAACGGTCCAGATTAAACTTCTCAAGGGGCAACAGGGAAAAAATATCCACATACTCACCCCTCCAGATCCGTTCCCGTACCTCCTGTTTCAAATGAGCCCCTAGGGGGCCCTCAAAGCACACATATATTTCGCATCTGGCGGAGTCGGACAAGCCCGAGGAGGCGGAAGGAGGAGCCCCCGCTTGCTCTACCTGACCCACCAAGTTCCCAGTGCCAGGTGCCGCCACCGGGGTGACGACTGCCACCGGGGACGAGGGAACCCAGGCGTCCACCAGAGAACCCGCCTCCAAGCCCCTAACTAGGGAATGCAAGCCCGACACGAAATCCCTAAGCCCCGGGTCTGCCCCGGACGCAGCGGACCCCGCAGCCGCTGCGTGCGGGGAAGGTCCAGGTACCGAAGAAGGGGGGACCCCCTTACTAGCCCTTACTAGCACCAAACAGCATACATAAATTATCACGTAAAATAGAAAGAGAAGTATCAGAGCACTCACCAGGCTGCCTAGGCTGGACACCCGCAGCCGCCGCACCGGACTCAGTTGCTGTGGGGTCGTCGAGCACCTCCCCCGGAAGGGCCAGGCCGCTGTACCACCGCGCTGTGCACCACTGGCCTCCGCCCGCGTCCGGACCTCCTCCGCTTCTTGCTGGACTCAGCCTGGTTATGCAGCGCCTCATCTTCCGGACCGGCCAGGAGGAGGTGCCTGCCGCTCCCACCGACTGGCAGGCACCCTGCGCGACTCCACTCCCACGCCGAGCTGCCCCCCCCGGCCGGTGCATCACCAGAGGGGGCAGCCGTTCCATGCAAGCCTCCACGCCGGCCAGGCGGGGCAGGGGACATTGATGAAACGCGGCCCCGCCTGGCAGAGCTCCGCCTTGGACGGGGATTCCTCCCAGGGGACCCGCTGGTGGCGCAGGCCATGCCGATCCACCTGGAGGGTCCGTGTCCGGCCGCCGAGCTCTGGGGGAAGCGGCCGGGCTGAACCGCTCTGGCGTGTAAAAAAATGATATTATAAAAAATAAAAATAAAAAACCGACACAGTCCATGCCTCATCAGTGCCACCTATCAGCACTGCAAACTAGTGCCATGGTCACATTGTCAAAAGTATTTGGTAATTGGTATCAGCGAGTACTTGAAAAAAGTATCGGTACTTGTACTCGATCTTATAAAAGTGGTATCGGTGCAACCCAAATCTGTACTGGTGGTGATCATTGTCACCAAAACAGAAAGTGATGGGCAACCCAACATTTTAGAATTGTATTCCGAGCAAACAATGAGGCAAAATCTTTAAATGGGGACACCTATTCCAGTAACAGCTAAGAGTGTAAGTCTAGGTTCACACTGAATGCGGCTTTAAAATTGCGTGACTTCACTAAAAATCATGCAATTTCAATGCCGCATGTCAGTGAGACTTCAGGTGTGACTTGGCTAACATCTGTGTATAGCACCCTGGTGTTAGACAAGGTTGCTAACAAATTTAGTCTGCTAGGTGGTAACTAGCTTGACTAATTGTTAGGGAGATCTACTGCCTTTTTCCCTAAAGCCTGAATTTGGTGCATCTCTCTATTCTGTCAATAGGTGGCACTGCTGTCCCTGGCATTAGAATGACAAGATCACAGTGAGTTCAGGTTATGAATAGACATATTTTCTCAGCCAATCAGAGTAACTACTTTGCATGCTGGGATAGTCTATTTAAGGGGAAGGAGTCAGCTGATCAGTGTTCTTTTCAGCCCCAGGCTCAGGCCTGTGGGCTGGGTGTGTCGCAGCAGCTGAAGGTTAGGCCTGAAGCCTGAGGCCTAGCCACATGTATAGAGCCTCAGATCATTGCAGAGGTTCAGCCAGAAGGGGAACAGAATCATTGCCAAAGGTGAAGGAGAAGCAGTTGCCACATGGGACAACCTCTCCTGTTACCAGAGGCAGGTGAGAACCAGAGGTCAGAGATAAAGGGGATACAGTCACCACTAAGGGACATCCACTCCTGTTATCAGAGGCCAGATTTCAGAGTCTGAGAGAGTACCAGAGCAGCCTTTTTCACTAACCGGGGATGGTGAAGAAGTTGGGAAAATTTCAGCGGAAGTCAAACTAGGGACCCAGTAGGATAGCGGGGGTGATGCTTGCAAGAGAGTTCAGCAGTTAGGCTGAAGATCCGAGTAAGGGACCCAGCAGGTCAGCGTGGTGTGTACTCAGAAGATACAGCAGTTGGCTGTGTGAAGTTCAAGGGACCCGGTGGCAGTGGGAGTACAATGAGTCTTTTAAGAGACTCTGAGCTCAAGTTCATGAAGCTGCAGCGGGAGGCTGTGAGATGGAGGCCAGGTCCTACACAATGGGGATACCAAGTTTGGTATGTGTACAGATCTGTGTTGAAGTCAAAATACAAGTTCAGTTGCTAAAGGAAACAGCTCTTTCAGGCGCAGTTCAGCCTTAAGGCGTCCGGAGCTATACAACTGCTATACTGTTCTATTTTTTGAGTCTCGGAGTCAGCTAAGTGCTTTTGCATCTGCTCAAAGGGTGTCCTGGCCCCAACACTCTCTCCCCCGTTCTTTAAGAGAAAATAAATCTCTTTTGTTCTGCATCATCAAAGTGTCTGACGCCCAACTTAATCTACACTACTTCACACCCACTATGCCTAGTGATGCACACTGTGAGAATGGATGTGAGCTCTCCCTGTCCCTGAAGTTCACCACCAGCTCTTCAGAGGTCGGGCCACGGCTACATGTGCAACTTCATGCAAAGATGTCTATGCAAGTGTAGTGCTGCCCTCTTGAGGGTCGCAAGAATTATCAATACCCCTCTGCAGGGGCGTAACGATAGGGGTTGCAGGGGTTGCAATTGCAACCGGGCCCCATGGTCCAGGGGGCCCATGTGCCTCCCTTGTACACCTGAATAGGAGGGATGGTGGGGGTGGCATTTAGAGGACCCAATCTCCTCCATTTTCCTCTATCCAGTTTACTTATCTTCTGCTGTTCCCAGGGCCCCTGTGTGCTTCCCTGGTCCCCCTGGGGCCTGCTGCAGAACTTGTGAAAGGGCCCCACTGCAGTACCATAATAAAGGGACCCACGATAGGCGTAAAGGGCCCCTGGATCAGTAGGAAGAGGAAAGGGCCCTGGCCAGGGGTCAGGGGGCCCTTCATAATTTCTTGCACCGGGGCCCTGAAGGTTCTAGTTACGCCTCTGCCCCTCTGGTTACCCTGGCACTGTGGGTCCTCAGCCACCTCTGAAACACTGGGCTTAACCACTTCAGCCCCGGAAGGATTTCACACTTTAGGACAAGAGCACTTTTTGCGATTCGGCACTGCGTCGATTTAACTGTCAATTGCGCGGTCGTGCAACGTTGTACCCAAACGAAATTTGCGCCCTTTTTTCCCCACAAATAGAGCTTTCTTTCGGTGGTATTTGATCACCGCTGCGTCATTTCTGATCACCACTATAAACAAAAGAAGAGGGACAATTTTGCAACAAAAACTAATTTCTTACTTTTTGCTAAAATACAAATCCAAAAAAAAAAATCGGCGTTTATTGATTGGTTTGCACAAAAGTGACCGCGTTTACGGATGATGAGAATTAATTTTTTTTTATTTATTTTTTACTAGTAATGGCAGCGATTTGCGATTTTTAGCGGTACTGCGATATTTCAGCGGACATGTTGGACCATTTTGACACTTTTTTGGGACCATTGGCATTTATACAGCGATCAGTGCTATAAAAATGCACTGATTACTGTGTAAATGCCATTGGCAGTGAAGGGGTTAACCTGGGGGGGCGCTCTAAGGGTTAACTGTGTTCCCTGGGCGTGTTCTAACTGTGTTGGTGTTTGACTGGCAGGGGAAGGGGCGTGATCACGGCTTCCATATAGAGGAAGGCTGTGATCACAGCCCTTCCCCCTCTCACAGAACAGAGATCCGTGTTTACTTACACGGACCTCCATTCTTTCACTGCGGGGGGGGGGCATCGCGGGTAGCCGGCGGAGATCAAGTCCGCCCTACCCACTCCCTGGCCCCCCCGAACACAGTGAGCGCGCGGGCGCGCCTCCGGCAGCGCGCGCGCGCTCACAGTGCACGATCTTGCAGCCGCTGTCATATGACGGTGGTTTGCGATATCGAGCCAACTTGTCGCCGTCAACCTGCGGTTTGCGGTCGGCAAGTGGTTAAGCATTGTGCTAGTTTCCTTTAAGTAAAGACACAGTAATGAAATACACCAAACTGAGTTGATTCAGTAATGTTTACTCAAAAGATATATCAAAGAAAGAACCTTGACCCAACTGGGCGGGATTATTCACACAAAGTAATATTTGTAAAGAGATAAACTATCACACGTTAGTGAAATATCACTTTATGTAGGATACTTTTGTTTAAATTCAGCAAGTACATGTACTGCACATGTAAGTGGGGCACAGGAGAGTAGAGAAATGACTCCTGCTAGTATCAGCCCACTCTCTACTGCTCACTCACATAAGAGCAGCAAGGCAGCAGATAAACAAATACAACTTCAGCAAACCTAAGTGGGGAGAAAAATAGAAGTAGTCCAGAGTCACTGTTGACAATTCAATAGATCTTCAGCTAGCTCTCTGTAATTTTAGTTGCATGCAATAAATGTTGGTGGATGGAAAAATCGCTAATCCAAGGGGTTGAAGTATAATCAGGAAAAAGCACTCCTATAGCAAAAGAAATTATTATTATATATTATTATACAGGATTTGTAAAGCGCCAACAGTTTACGCAGCACTTTACAAGTTGAGAGTAGACAGTAAAAATACAATACACTCAAATACAGCAGGAATCAGAGGGCCCTGGTCGTTGGAGCTTACAATCTAAGAGGGAAGGTCAAGAGATACAAGAGGTAATAAATGTGGGGGGTGTGCTGATGGAGAACATAAATGTACAGTTGTTAGGTGGGAGCCAGATAGACTTCTCTGAAGATATGAGTTTTCAGGGATCGTCTGAAGGTGGACAAAGAAGAAGAAAATTGGACAGTTTGGGGTAGAGCATTCCAGAGGATGGGAGAGGCACTGGAGAAGTCCTGGAGGCGAGCATGGGATGAGGTGGCAAGGGAGCTAGAGAGCAGGAGATCTTGGGAGGAGAGAAGAGAATGATTTGGTTAGTATTTTGAGACCAGGTTAGTGATGTAGCTGGGGTCCAGGTTGTGGATGGCTTTATGAGTTATTTTTAGTATCTTGAATTTAATTAGTTGGTTGAGTGGCAGACTTCACAGTGATCACTGACTTGCAAAGTTAACTCTGTGGAACTACAAGGAGCAGCAGACTAATGGATGGCATGGATGTCTGTGTATCATGTCCAAACTCAGTGTGTAGGCAGACCTTTTGCATCAAAGGATAATAGCACATGTAAAGAATGTAATGCTGTCTATACACAGTGTCGGTTAAACTGGGTTTTCATCCGCTCACCACACTGGAACAGAAGCTGTGGATGCTGTAGATCAAGATGATGAGGATGAAGATGATTATGATAATGATCTCTCCGGTATATGGCTCCAGGGATGGTCTCCGGCCTCCACCGCCTCACACAGCGGCTCTCATGGATCTGTCACCCCTGCAGGGTGGATGGAACAGGAACAGCCCTCCGACTGTTGTAAGGAAGGGTAATCAGGCTGTCCACTGGTGTTCCTCAGGGTATCCTGGTTGATCATTCTGTAGAAAAAGGCCGCAGCCAATGCTGTCACCAGCAACAGATTCCCTGCACACAGATTCACGCCGGTCCAGAGAGAGCGTGCCTGGCCTAAAGCCTAGATTCTTATAGTCTCTCCCAGAGTGCTCTTCTCCTCCCATAAATCTCTTCTTTCCATCAGCCCAATGGTAGTTGTAGTTTCACCCCAATACAGCCAGGGGGCAAATCCTTGCAAGGGAAGTACATGTCCCAGTTATTATTACCAGAGTCACAGGTCAGCTAAACTAGAACACTAGGGGAAAGCAGCATTATAGTTAATAACACAAAACGTCTTCTGATTGCAGGGATGTAAATATCCAGCTCCTGGCTACATTCAACGAAAGGGGATCACAAGATCAAATCGACTGGACACTGAGACCATTATTATTGACCCTGTACATGAAGGGAACGTTCCTAAACGGGGGACCGACATAACCCCACTTTGATGTTGATGGTAACCCGACTACCTTTCTTCTCTAAATACCCTCCTCTTCTCGTGAGACCCTCTCTGATATTCTTAGATCCGAAATCCGGTCCGTGCGAGAGAGACCTGGCCGCACTTAGACACACGTCCCTTAGACAACGACCACTGTCGTAACCGACGCCGGAAAAAGATGTCTTACTAGTTGGTCCTATGGGACTCCTTGTGGTCACCTGTCGGACTAATGGGAAGGAATGTTGTCAGCCTCCCGAC
>BLSH010041444.1:360638-376653 GCA_018402905.1 Glandirana rugosa | reverse complement strand
CAATAACACAGGTGGGGGGCAGTTATGCAGCCAATATCACAGGTGGGGGCAGCTTTGCAGCCAATAACACAGGTGGGGCAGTTATGCAGCCAATAACACAGGTGGGGGCGGTTATGCAGCCAATAACACAGGTGGGGGTAGTTATGCAGCCAGTATCACAGGTGGGAGCAGTTTGCAGCCAGTATCACAGGTGGGGGCAGTTTGCAGCCAGTATCACAGGTGGGGGCAGCTATGCAGCCAATAACACAGGTAGGGGCAGTTATGCAGCCAATAACACAGGTGGGGGCAGTTTGCAGCCAGTATCACAGGTGGGGCAGTTATGCAGCCAGAATGACAGGTGGGGGCAGTTATGTAGCCAATAACACAGGTGGGGGCAGTTATGCAGCCAATAACACAGGTGGGCTGTGAGCAGTGTTGCCAACCTACCAGATTGAAATTTACTGGCACAACACCCAAAATTTACTGGCACAGCCAAATGTTCACTAGCATTTTACAAAAGTTACAAAATTACAGTTTTCAGTGCAAATTTCAGTATTTAGGCTACAATCAAGTACACTGTGCAAATAGCAATATGATTTAAGGTAGATGGCAAGGTAAAAAAACATATTTCTGTTATTTTCAATATAATAATGGCAGATTATTTAGGCCATCCGTTTTGTCACCTATGTCAAATTGTAGAGATTTCTCCTTAATTTCTGTTCCATAACCACCACAGAAAGTGAAGTGAAATCCCTGGTAGCCACTAGGATTTATGTCCCCACTTCTAAAGACTTCCTGTCTCCATCACCTTCTGTTTTTATCCCTCCTGTCTCCATCCCTCTATCACCCCTCCTCTCCATCACACCATCCCCCTGTGTCCATCCCTCCATCACCTCTTGTCTCCATCACACTACCCCCCATCACTTCCTGCCACCATCCCTCCATCTCCATCACACCACCCCCATCACCTCCTGTTTCCATTACACCATCCTTATATTACCTCCTGCCACTTATCCAGTGCACACTGCACTCATACAGTGCAGACTCAAACTAAGAGAGAGAGACTCCTGCAGCCTGGCTCGCGGCTGTCTGGCAGAGTGAGCAGAGACAGTGTGGGTGTCAAACAGTCCCACACTCACTGTCCCCACTCTTTTTGGCTGGCTTGAAGAGGAAGCTACTGTACTTACCACTGTCACCCGGAGGGCTGCAGGGTCAGCCAGAGCAGGGAGGCAGGCAGAAATCAGGAGGATCCATCCGGTGCGTCTGCTCCGGTCAGGTGCTGGCTGGTGCTGGTGTGGTGGGAAAATGCAGTAACATCATTTGAGGGCAGATGGGCTGGGCAGAGGCACTAGCTGGCAGCAGGAGGAGTGGTCGTCCAACTCATCTCAGGGTCAGGATCGGATCTTCTCACTTGCCGCTCTAGATTTCCGTAATTGTACATGCGCAGCTCTGACCGGAGCCGATGGCCGCCGTTTTTACAGGCACTTTTTGGCTGCTACGGACTTTTACGGACACCCTAAAAACTGCCCTGTTTTTACTGGCAGTCCGTAAATTTACGGATGGTTGGCAACACTGGCTGTGAGTCTGCAGAGATTCGGCATGCGGAGAGTGAGTTGAGTCTGCAGAGATTCGGCATGCAGAGAGCAGGCTGCCCCCCCCCCCCTTGTTGGTTACCGGGCGGTCATGGTCTCTGTGGGAGCGGGAGTCACGTCCGCTGCCACAGTGACCCGCCCCCGGCCACCGCATTCAATCACACTGAGCCACAGGCTCAGGGCAGCCAATCAGCCTGCGTGTGTGTGCCTGTTCAGCGCACACACATAGACTTTAATGGCTGACCAATAGGCTCACTACTTGGCTGTCATGTGACAGCCAAGGAGCCGGTAAAAAAAGTCAATGTACGGCGCCACCTAGAGGGGCTGCCTTTAGCCGGTAGGGAGGTGGCGCCCAAGCACCCCTCATACACCAGCCACCACTGGTTGAATGGGCTTTAGACCCAGGCTACCCGATGCGTACCTTCCCAGAGGTAAGAGTCCTTGCTCAGGAGGGTTTCCCAAGTGAAATCCAGGTGTTGCTGGTGGCTACATCTTTTGGTTTGAACTCCTCATTCTTCTTATACGGGCCCCCTGATCAGAGCCATCTCCCTTAAAATACAGCACAGGGTGGAGAGCAGAACCCAGGAAATGCCCGGGAAAGTGCAAAGAAAAAAATAACCCCTTCCCACCTGAGTAGCCTGGATAACTAGCAACCCAAATTACCTAGTCAGTTTCATGCTAATGTAGTGGTGATCCCGACCCCTAGAGGCCTAATGGTGACCTCCAGAGTTAGGGAGAGCTGACGTCCTTCTTCACAGTATGGGTTACTAGGCATGGTGGGTGTAATGCAAGATGAAAACATGGGTGTCAGTCACTTTTTGAATGCATACAAAAGAGATTTATTGTCTCTTAACAAGAACTGGGGGAGAGAGGGTTTAGGGCAAGGACACCCTTAGGCAGATGCAATAGCAATTGGCAGACAAAAATAGTAATAGGCAGACAGCGATACAAGTAGAGGGCCTTTAAGCTGGATGCAGCACACTCCTATAGCAACTGAACTCTCAACAGTCAATATAGATCTGCACACGTAACTCACAGTATCCCATTGTAGATCTTCTCTCACATCTCACAGTATACTACTGTAGATCTTTACTCACTAAACTCCCAGTCTCTCACTAGGCTTCGAGATCCCAGTCGTCACTGGATTCCCTGAGCTCTTCCACAGCTAACCTGCTGTATAATCCTCAAGCGTCACCCCTGCTAACCTGCTGGGTCCCTGACTTGGCACTCTGCTGAAGCTTTCCCACTAGTGAATAAGGCTGCTCTGGTACTTCTTCAGACTTCCATGAACTGGCCTCTGATAACAGGAGCAGGTGTACCTTAGTGGCGACCAGGTCCCCTTTATCTCTGACCTTGTTACTCACTTGCCTCTGGTAACAGGGGTGGTCGTCCCATGTGGCAACTGCTTCTCCTTCACCTCTAGCAACACTTGGTTCCACGTTCAGCTGAACCTCTGTAACAATCAGACTCCCCTCGGGCTGAGCCTCTACACACGTGACTAGGCCTTCAGCTGCTGCTACATGTACAGAACACTGATCACCTGACTCCTTCCCCTTAAATAGACTATCCCAGCATGCAAAGTAGCTACTCTGACTGGCTGAGAAAATATGTCTATTCATAACCTGAACTCACTGTGATCTTGTCATTATAATGCCAAAAACAGCAGTGCCACCTATTGACAGAAGAGAGAGATACACCAGATTCAGGCTTAGGGCAACAGTCAGTGGATCCAACTACCAATTAGCCAGGCTAGTTACCACCTAGCATAACTAAATTTGGTAGCAACCCTGCCTAAGACCAGGGTGCTAACAATGGCGGCACCAGCTGAGTTCAAATATGGCTGCGTAGCTGCAGCTACCCCCACACAGTGTGTGCATGGGGCAAAGCTCCTACTGACGACGGAGAAGCTAAAGTAGTCTACAGCAGTGGTTCTCAAGTCAACCCTGTCCTCAAGTACCCCCAACAGGCCATGTTTTCAGGTTTTCCTTTATGTGGCACAGGCGCTTTAAATCAGAGTCAATGGCTTGGAATGTTGGACAGCTATTTTATCTAAAAAAATTCCCAAAACATGGCGTGTTGGCTG
Organism: Glandirana rugosa; assembly: GCA_018402905.1. Lineage (NCBI taxonomy): Eukaryota > Metazoa > Chordata > Amphibia > Anura > Ranidae > Glandirana > Glandirana rugosa. The sequence goes on along the minus strand of BLSH010041444.1, from coordinate 372,999 downwards.
TACTTGAGGACAGAGTTGAGAACCACTGGTCTACAGCACACGTACAAGTGTATTTCATAATGTTAATGCTTATCACATGGATATTTTTGCATGAGCCTTTAGAAACTCTATTTTATGCACAAATGTATCTTCTCCATCAGCACATCCCCCACAATTATTACCTCTCGTATCTCTTGACCTTCCCTCTTAGATTGTAAGCTCTAACGAGCAGGGCCCTCTGATTCCTACTGTATTTAAGTGTATTGTACTATCTACCCTCAAGTTGTAAAGCGCTGCGTAAACTGTTATATTATTATAATAATAATAATAATAATAATACATTTATGGCTGCAGGAATTTTACCTTGGCTTGCTGAGTTTTATAGGTGGCACAGTCCCATTGAGGTCAACTGCACCACTCCACCACTGCAAGCCTAAAGCTTGGCTTTTCGTTGCAAGCAAGGTCCCCCTTAGGACTGAAAAAAAGTACATATTCAGAAAGTGTCAGGATTACCTCCTGAATGCGTGGAAGCCACTGCTCTGCTGCCCTCTAAAAAGCAATCCACTGCGTTTCAGAAGGTGGTAAACACTGCTGTCCATATGAAAGGGGCCAATGGAGAGTCAAGTTATGACAGTTGGGAAGGATGTCAGGAGAGTTCAAATTCGTGCAGCATCATACCGGATATTAAATCCACAATACCAAATCACTAAACAATAGACACATTATCAACTTTAATGTGACCCTGTCATTACTTTTAAAAGTAAGCTTCACGCTGAAAAGTGCTTGCATTTACCTTTATTATCATTAATATCCTTCATTGTGCCCTCCTCTGAAATGAGTTTCACCATATTACAAAGGACTCAACTTTTCTGATTTTGGGACAGAACCATTTTGACTTCCTGTCCATCTCTTCAATGAGAGCACCTCAGTGGCCACTGGCCAGTAATGGTGTTCCCACTGGATGTGTTGGTCTTAGCCCTGAAGTCTGGGATGTTCAGCCCATAATATAAAAAATAAAACAGTATCAGAAGGGTGCACAGAGGATTATTTTCTGAATAATTAAGGTTTAAAATTGCTCCTGTGTTAGCAGCAAAGTAAAAGCGCTTGTGTATGTATTAATGTATTGAAAGACCCTAAAGAAAGCACACTATAGAACACAATATAAAACAGTGGGTTTCAGCTTTGAGGGCCAACGGAGAAACATTCAGAGCATAGCCCGCATTCCTCCCAAATGCCAGAACGACCGCTGTCTACTGCTACACCAGCGCCAAACACCAGGCGCCACCTGTTACCCCATGAACTTCACCAGGAGATGAGGAAGAAATTACTTTATGGAAAACAAAATCAGGTTCATGGGATCTGATACCCAGAATAGGACACAAATTTGGGATTTGCTAACCAGGTTGGGGCTTAGATGTGACATTTGTTTTTAAAAATAGGATATAGCGAAAATATCTGCTATCAAGAAAAAGACACAGGTATAAGATCTGATATCTGCAATGAGGGTTCAGGTCAGTGGCGGCTGGTGCTCAATATTTTTTTTTGGGGGGGGACCAACGCCCCCCTGCAGAAGACAGATAGGAAGGCTGCGATTAGAGGCATCTTTACCTTAGGAGGCAAATGACGAGGATCTGGGATAGGGCTGCTGCTCCTCGCTCCACCTACTCCTCGCTCCGGGGCCATTTCTTCTCCATCCCGGACAAACTGGAAGTGGGTCCTAAAACTCCCTGGACCCGCTTCCTGATTGGCTGGGAGAAGAATCAGGAAGACAATAGCGAATATTAATGTGTCCCGAGCCCACCCTTTTTGAAGCCAATTAGAGCATCAGGCCTCAGGTGCTTCAAAATAAAAACCCCATGAAAATCCATGCCTACGGTGCCTTGCATGTAGATTAGGGGCCAGGCGCCCCTGTACCCCTTATGGACAAGCCGCCACTGGTTCAGGTATGGTATTTATTATCTTCAATGAGGTTGAGGCATGGGATCTGTTATCTGCAATCAGGTTCAGGTATGGGATTTATTATGCACAGCATGGTACAAGTCATAAGATCTACTTTCCACACTGAGAGTCAGATATGGGATTTACAGTCAGGTCCATAGATATTGGGACATGGGCACAATTCTAATCTTTTTGGCTCTATACACCACCACAATGGATTCAAAATGAAACAAAGAAGATGTGCTTTAACTGCAGACCTTCAGCTTTAATTTAATCCAAATCAGGTGAACGGTGTAGGAATTACAACAGTTTGTATATGTGCCTCACACTTTTTAAGGGACCAAAAGCAATGGGACAATTGGCTGCTCAGCTGTTCCATGGCTAGGTGTGTGTTATTCCCTCATTATCCCATTTACAAGGAGCAGATAAAAGGTCCAGAGTTCATTTCAAGTGTATTATTTGCATTTGGAATCTGTTGCTGTCAACTCTCAATATGAGATCCAAAGAGCTGTCACTATCAGTGAAGCAAACCATCATTAGGCTGAAAAAAACAAAACAAACCCATCAGAGATATAGCAAAAACATTAGGTGCAGCCAAATCAACTGTTTAGAACATCCTTAAAAAGAAAGAACGCGCCGGTGAGCTCAGCAACACCAAAAGACCCGGAAGACCATGGAGAACAACTGTGGTGGATGACCGAATAATTCTTTCCCTGGTGAAGAAAACACCCTTCACAACAGTTGGCCAGATCAAGAACACTCTCCAGGAGGTAGGTGTATGTGTGTCAAAGTCAACAATCAAGAGAAGACTTCACCAGAGTGAATACAGAGGGTTCACCACAAGATGTAAACCATTGGTGAGCCTCAAAAACAGGAAGGCCAGATTAGAGTTTGCCAAACAACATCTAAAAAAGCCTTCACAGTTCTGGAACAACATCCTATGGACAGATGAGACCAAGATCAACTTGTACCAGAGTGATGGGAAGAGAAGAGTATGGAGAAGGAAAGGAACTGCTCATGATCCAAAGCATACCACCTCATCAGTGAAGCATGGTGGTGGTAGTGTCATGGCCTGGGCACGTATGGCTGCCAATGGAACTGGTTCTCTTGTATTTATTGATGATGTGACTGTTGACAAAAGCAGCAGGATGAATTCTGAAGTGTTTCGGGCAATATTATCTGCTCATATTCGGCCAAATGCTTCAGAACTCATTGGACGGCGCTTCACAGTGCAGATGGACAATGACCCGAAGCATACTGCAAAAGCAACCAAAGAGTTTTTTAAGGGAAAGAAGTGGAATGTTATGCAATGGCCAAGTCAATCACCTGACCTGAATCCAATTGAGCATGCATTTCACTTGCTGAAGACAAAACTGAAGGGAAAATGCCCCAAGAACAAGCAGGAACTAAAGACAGTTACAGTAGAGGTCTGGCAGAGCATCACCAGGGATGAAACCCAGCATCTGGTGATGTCTATGCATTCCAGACTTCAGGCTGTAATTGACTGCAAAGGATTTGCAACCAAGTATTAAAAAGTGAAAGTTTGATTTATGATTGTTAATCTGTCCCATTACTTTTGGTCCCTTAAAACGTGGGAGGCACATATACAAACTGTTGTAATTCCTACACCGTTCACCTGATTTGGATGTAAATACCCTCAAATTAAAGCTGAAAGTCTGCAGTTAAAGCACATCTTGTTCGTTTCATTTCAAATCCATTGTGGTGGTGTATAGAGCCAAAAAGATTACAATTGTGTCGATGTCCCAATATTTATGGACCTGACTGTATTATCTATCTTGAAGTTTAGGTATGGGATCTATGAGCTACAATGAAGTTGAGTTGTGGGATCTATTATGTACAATGAGCTTCCAGCATTGGATTGGGATCTATTACCCACAATGAAGTTCAGTTATAGCAATCTATTATCTACAGCAGCCTTACTAATCCATTTAACCCCAGAGGAACCCCTAAAATGATTTTCAGCTCTCGGGGTACCCTTGCTACAACTGATTCATCAAGATTCAGTGTCAAAAATGCCTCTTACATGGTGGTAAAAAGGAATAACGCCCCCTTTACAGTAGAGATCAGAATACCACTCTTTCAAATGGCTAAAAAGATGATTATTATCAGGCCGCTGGCTGTGTAAAGTGTCTCTGGACTTGGAATTATGTTGGAACTGTCAGATGGAAGGTCAATCAGCCTCAGCTCAAGGAACCCCTAGCAATCTCTAGAGGAACCCTAGTGTTCCAAGAAACCCTGGTTGAGGATTGCTAATCTACAGTGAGCTTCCAGTATGGAATCTATTAACCACAAATTCAGTTATGGAATCTTTTTTTTTTCTAAAATGAGTTTTAATTTGGGATCTACAGTATCTCACAAACGTGAGTACACCCCTCACATTTTTGTAAATATTTTATTATATCTTTTCATGTGACAACACTGAAGAAATGACACTTTGCTACAATGTAAAGTAATGAGTGCACAGCTTGTATAACAGTGTAAATTTGCTGTCCCCTCAAAATAACTCAACACACAGCCATTACTGTCTAAACTGCTGGCAACAAAAGTGAGTACACCCCTAAGTGAAAATGTCCAAATTGGGTCCAACTAGCCATTTTCCCTCCCCGGTATCATGTGACCCAATAGTGTTACAAGGTCTCAGGTGTAAATGGGGAACAGGTGTGTTAAATTTGGTGTTATTGCTCTCACTTTCTCATACTGATCACTGGAAGTTCAACATGGCACCTCATGGCAAAGAACTCTGTGAGGATCTGAAAAATTTTGCCAAGACCCTGAAACTGAGCTGCAGCATGGTGGCCAAGCCCATACAGTAGTTTAACAGAACAGGTTCCACTCAGAACAGGCCTCACCATGGTCGACCAAAGATGTTGAGTGCACGTGCTCAGCATCATATCCAGAGGTTGTCTTTGGCAAATAGACATATGAGTGCTGCCAGCATTGCTGCAGAGGTTGAAGGGTGTTTTGCTTGCGTCTATCTAGCAAGGTTACTTTGTGGGATAAGTAAGGAAGCTCAGACCTATACAGTGTATAAATGAGCTTTTACTGAACAAAAATGCTGTACATACAATACTATTACAATATTAGGAATACAGTACAAGACTGACAGATATTTATAACAAGCTAACAACCTAGCAAATAAACAAAAACTATGGTCTGTAACAGTAGAAATACACTTAAAAACTACTCAACTTCAGTTATTGTGTTTGTGATCTCCGTTGCCAACAATTTTTGAGATCAGGCACCGTCTAGTTCGCTGATTACAGATTCTTCCTCCTGCTATGGTGTTAAATCCATTATGAGTGAGCTCTCTGGTCTTACAGACTGTTCTTGGTTCTAATGCATGATGAAGCCCCCACTATCAGTTTCTACTGACCTTTTATTTGGGCTTTTGTTGACAATGGTTACAAACTAGAGTACCTTAATAACCAACTCCCAACTGTCAACAGCTCCAATTGTTTCAGGACAGCCTGTGTTACCAAGGCATTCCTTTGAGAAACATCCTCAGACAAACCTGATCTCTGTTAAATTAATCTGATAGAGAAAGGCATTCGTTTAAGACAAAAAAGAAAAAAAATATATATATATAAATATATATATATATATATATATATATCTCAAACGTAACACATTCTGCCCTTGATTTTCTCTCTCAGACCAAACACAGAAAATCTCTTCATTAACAACAACTCATTCTAAACATTAATTTTCCTTGAATGTAACCCCTCCCATATTTCTGTCACTGAGAAGGTGGCTAAAAGTTCATTAGAAAGTCCATTCTAAAGTTCTTTAGAAACGAGTGCAGACTTGTAATACATCAAAGGCCTTGCTCTCCACATTTCTTGCGGTCTTCCATCTTTCTGTCCATCATGTATCCACTTTTCTCTTGTCTTCCAATGGATCAAATCAGAGACAGCCTGTGGAGTGGAAAACAAAGCAAATGATCTGTTCCTTCTAATAGAGTAGACCCTGACCCTTCAGCTAGAATCTCTCCTCTAACTAGCTTCTTGCCTGGATCTCTGACCAACACTTTGCCACCTGCCTGTATTAACTTCTGATCCTCCCAAAGAACATCAATACGGGGGAGAGGAAATATACTGATATTTCCCAGAAGATCACTGCTATTTATTTTGGAAGGTTTGACATTATACAGCCTCACTTTTCACTCTTGCTGAGAAGTATCCACTAACCAACCAGAGTCCCAGCCACTATCCTGAAGCTCATCAGCCAATGCAAATATAACTTCAAACCTTCCTGCCAGATTCCCTCTCATTCCTAGATAGGCTTCAGCTTCAGATACATCACTCTTGGTTTCTATGTCATGGGAAGTAGTAACATGGTACCTGTTAAGCCATGTTCTTTCAGGAACCTTACATAAATACTGAAATCTGCACTCCAGCTGTGGAATCTGTGACCCAGCCCCTACCATCCTCTCACATGGTATGCTTTTGGCTATTGGACTAGAATTTAATAACATGACTGCCTGTGTGAGGACCCGATCCCACCCCCTTAGTGTATGTGTGGGTGTAAATTTGTGTATCTGGTCCTTCAATAGCCCGTTGTGTTTTTCAATCAAACCAGCTGCCTGTGGATGGTATTGGATGTGGCACAACCAGTACTCTCCAGAGTCTTTGGCCCATTGCTGTACTGTTGATCGGGTGAAATGTGAGTCGTTATCACTTTGGACTTGTTGTGGACAACCATAAGCAACAACAGGTTTCAGGAGCAGTTGAAGCATTGCGGCTTGATCTGCACGTTTGCAAGGATGAACAAGCAAAAGTCATGAATAGGCATCCACTTCAGTGCAACAATATCTCAGTCCATTGTCTCCCCAGGGCAGGGGACCGATGCAGTCAATCTGCCAGATCTCTGCAGGCCTCTCTCCCATCTTAATCGACCCAGTGGAGCACGTTTGCAATGGCCATTGCCGCACTTCTCCACACACTGTATAGTTCCCTATTACGTCTTTATCATGTCCATGGATATAGGCAATCCTCTCTGCTGTGCCCATTCATATGTTGCTTTCTGCCCCAAATGTCCAGATTGCTTGTGGGCCCAGTTGGCCAAGTTCATCAAGACAAGATCAATTAGCACAACTGCTTTCACATTGGCAATTTCAGCTACCACTCTTTTATAGTTCTCAAAGTCTCAGACCAAGGGCACATGTGTGTCAACAAGCCCCACTTTTATGGTGCAAGAGTAAGCTTCCTTCCAGATGTAGTCCCTGACTTCCTTGCTTCCCCACACCACCTTTCCATGAATCATCCAATCATTGGACTTCCACGTGGGCATCCAAGTTGTCAGTCCTTTAAAGACTGCCCAACTGTCAGTGTAGATAGTGACATGGGAAGAAGGATCCTCCTGAAGAGTCCTCACTACAGCTTTAACTCTGCATACTGACTGGACCCTCCAATTCCGGTCTCCTGCAGGACTGTGTCTGTACTTGGGTTGTAGGCTGCTGCTGTCCATTTACGCCCAGACGAGGTAACTATGGCTGAACCATCAGTGAACCTTGCTGACTCCTTCATGTTTTCTGACAGAGACTCAAAGGGTGGAGCCTCTTGAATGGGGGGTGACTGCAGCACAAGAATTTCTTCTTCTGGCTGGGTGCTGGTGAAAGTAACAAGTCCTGCCAACTGTTTTGAAATGTCTCTGACAGCTGCAATACCCCCTCTTTCTTGAAGGTACCACTTTCATTTCATCAGTGTCTGGTTCTGGGCTACAGCTACCCTAGTGGTCAGTCCATTATCTCTCACCCACCCCGCTATTGGTAATGCAGTATGGATGGTGATGGTGTCCTTTCCTGTAATGGTCTTTACATGTTAAAGTGCTATGTAGGCCCCAAACAGGTACTTCTCTAGGGTCGTGCATCTCTTCTGTGTCCCTGTCAGTTGTTTGGACCAATATCCAATGGGTATTGCTCTCAGTCCTTTCTATCCATTTGGCTGCCACAGACTCCAAGATATGGTACCATTCTGCTCCACTATGTCCAGCTGAAATGGTACTCCTTGCCTCACGGGTCCTAATCCTTGATGCTGCAAAATGGTTTCTTTAGCAGCAAGGAATGCGGTCTGCTGCTCTGAACCCCATGAGAACTCAATCTTTTACCTTGTGACATTGTATATAGGGCTCAGAATTAGTCCAACATATGGGATGAACGATTTCCAGAATCCCACAACTCCAATGAACTTCTGTGCCTCTTTTTTGGTAGTAGGGGACGACAGTGCCTGGATAGTTTGCACAACTGTCTCTGGAATTTTCCTTTGCAGCCCAGTCCACATCATTCCTAGGAACTTCACCTCTGTGGCAGGTCCTTGTTGATAGCCCACCCTCTGGCACACCTTTTCTTTCCCACCAGCAGATCATCATCTGACATATCAAACTCTATCTCCTCATCCTCACTATCATTTGAGGTGAGCACATTCTCACAATCACAGTTTTTGGATGTGACAATGGCACGTACCCTGGCTTTACCAACAAGTTTATGGGCCTTCCTTTTCCTTAAGGCATTAATTGATTTGGTCATGAGGGCTGCATACCGCTCTTGCAAATCATCAGCCCGACTAGCAGTTGTACAAACTCACTCTGAAGCAACTGCTAGATCGTCTTTTAATACCTTAATTTCTGCCTCTGCCTTCTCCCTTCTCTGTGATTCAGTTTAGAGAGCATGAAGAAAAGTACTAACCCATTATGGACACTGTCCTCTTCTCTTTTTTTACTTAAATCCAACCCCTTAAGGCTAAAATCTACAAAATGATCTGAGACTTTATCACCCCAAGCCTTATTCAATGGAGAAGCATATTTTACAAATTCTTTAGCAAGAGGCTCCCACTCATTGTCTCTGGCCCAGATAGGTAAGCTGCACACTTTCTTCTGGCCACCAGCACCCTCTGCAGCCTTGCTTTTCCTAAACAGCTTACGCAGCATTTTTACTCAGCACAAGCTACACAACACACCACAGAAAAACAGGTCTGCTTCATTTGAATTATAGCACAGATCACGGCACGAGGCCCCAATTATTTTGCTTGATTATACCGCAAAGTAACCTTGCTAGATAGACGCAAGCAAAACAATAAGGGGTGGGGGGGTCAGCCTGTCAGTGCTCAGACCATACAGCGCACACTGCATAAAATTGGTCTGCATGGCTGTCGTCCCAGAAGGAAGCCTCTTCTAAAGATGATGCACAAGAAAGCCCGCAAACAGTGTGATAAAGACAAGCAGACTAAGGACATGGATTACTGGAACCATGTCCTGTGGTCCGATGAGACCAAGATAAACTTATTCGGTTCGGATTGTGTCAAGCGTGTTTGGCAGCAACCAGGTGAGGAGTACAAAAACAAATGTGTCTTGCCTACAGTCAAGCATGGTGGTGGGAGTGTCATGGTCTGGGGCTGCATGAGAGCTGCTGGCACTGGGGAGCTACAGTTCAGTGAGGGAACGATGAATGCCAACACATAATGTGACAACATGATAATGACCCCAAACACACCTCCAAGACGACCACTGCCTTGCTAAAGAAGCTGAGTGTAAAGGTGATGGACTGGCAAAGCATGTCTTCAGACCTAAACCCTATTGTACATCTGTGGGGCATCCTCAAACGGAAGGTGTCTCTAACATCCACCAACTCCATGATGGATGGTGTGGAAGAGGACTTCAGTGGCAACCTGTGAAGCTCTGGTGAACTCCATGCCCAAGAGGGTTAAGGCAGCGCTGGAAAATAATAGTGGCCACACAAAATATTGACACTTTGTGCCCAATTTGGACATTTTCCCTTAGGGGTGTACTCACTTTTGTTGCCAGAGGTTTAGACATTAATGGCTGTGTATTGAGTTATTTTGAAGGGACAGCAAATTTACACTGTTATACAAGCTGTACACTCACTACTTTACATTGTAGCAAAGTGTCATTTCTTCAGTGTTGTCACAAAAGATATAATAAAATATTTACAAAAATGTGAGGGGTGTACTCACTTTTGTGAGATACTGTATTTTACACAGTGGAATGTGTTCTTGTCCAAAAAAGCACAACTACTTTATCCTTTATCACAATAAGGAGCAGGTATGAAAGCTACTAACCACAGTAAAATTTAGGTACAGGGTGTTATCTATACTTGCCATTGCTGACGTAATTTCAAGAATACTAGTTGTATGGCTATCAAGCTGATCCAATGCCTTCAACCCTTGAGTCTTTGACCAAGAGCAAGCAGACAAATAAGCACTTCTGATTTCAGCTGTATGCTTGCTAAAGGACTATGACCTCAAAATCATGCCAACCAGGAAAATAACACCCCTCCTGTATTGCTCCCAGCTCAGAATTCCTGTAACTCCCATCTTATTTCTTGTAAGGCATGTACTTGTGTATGCCATCCTTATCCTGGGCTGACTTTTCCTACCCAGTGCCTCTGGGCTCAGCATGAACTGCCAAAATGAATACACCCTACTATGTGTCAGTGGCAGGTCCTCTTTTAATGCATTTGAAAGTCAAGTTCCAATGTGACATTCCCAATTATTTAATAATGATAAAGGTCAGACATGACATGCTCCTCTCATTTATATTCTGTTTATTCCTAGCAGAGCCAGGAAACAATTTTGTTAAATGACTGTCTCTGGCGTGGCTAAAAATATTTCCTCCTTGCCTCAGATGACATTAAACGCACAACTTGCAAACATTTTCACATCAGCGTTTGTACAGTAAATGGGACCACCGGGGCTGATCCATGAAAAATTTGAGCAAAAACTGGACCATTGCCTACACTGTCTAATCAGATCCCTTCCTTAATATTTCCATACACTCTGATTGCAATAGATAACTGCTTCAGTAAAAATGAATCTCGTTCAGACAGGACCCTCTTGAGTTTATTACCTATTTATTTTATCTGGTTGTGTAATATGTTGATGTTTAATAAAAAATGAAAGTGGTTGTAAAGGTTCTTTTTTTTTAATAAAAATAACAAACATGTTATACGTACCTGCTCTAGGGGGGAGGAAGTGATGGATTTTGTGTCCCTGCAAGGCAGCGCGTAAAATCCATCAATTCCTTTAGTAGAAGAACTTAACACAATACACAAAAACACTGGCTAGTCACACAGTTAACCCTTTGATCGCCCTAGACATTTAACCCCTTCCCAGCCAGTATCATTAGTACAGTGATGGTGCATATTCTTAGCCTTGATCACTGCATTAGCGTCACTGGTCCCCACAAAGTGTCAAAAGCATCAGCTAGTGTCCAATTGTCCGTTGCAATATCACAGTCCCTCTATAAGTCGTTGATCGCCACCATTATTAGTATAAAAATGAATAAATAAATAATTAAAAATTCCAGTATACTATATACCATAGTTTGTAGACACTATAACTTTTGAGCAAATCAATTAATATACGCTTATTAGGATTTTATAGCATTATATAGCAAGCAATGTGTTAAGGCAGCCCATTCAGTTTGATTGGGCTGCCAACCCACCCTAGAATTTTTCGGGAACAAAAAACACACTAAGCTAAGGCATGATAGTAAGTTGCAGTACACTGCAGCGCACGTTCATTGTCTTAGTGCCCTGGGGTGTCATTTCAAATAGATAACACCAAAGCACACCAAAGCACATAAGGTGCCGCAATGTGGAGATGTGAACCTGACCTTATAATAAGACCCCTTTCACCCTGAGTCGCCCGAATATTGCCCATAAAACGTTGGGCGTTTGTGCTGCCCTTTTCAAGTGCTTTTGAAGCATTTTTCGTACGCTTTTGGGGTGCTTTTGAAGTGCTTCCCATTCATTTCAATGGAGAGGGTGGTTTTTAAGTCTCTTTTTAACCACTTCCTTACTGGGCACTTAAACCCCCCTCCTGCCCAGACCAATTTTCGGCTTTCAGCGCTGTCGCATTTTGAATGACAATTGCGCGGTCGTGCGACGTTGTACCCAAATAAAATTTGCGTCCTTTTTTTCCCACAAATGGAGCTTTCTTTTGGTGGTATTTGATCCCCTCTGCGTCATTTCTGATCACCGCTATAAACAAAAAATGAGCGACAATTTTGCAAAAAAGAACAATATTTTTTACTTTTTACTAAAATACAAATCCATAAAAAAAAATATTCATCATTTTAGGCCGATATATATTCTTCTACATATTTTTGGTAAAAAAAAATTGCAATCGGCGTATATTGATTGGTTTGCGCAAAAGTTACCGCGGCTACAAACTATGGGAATTGATTTATGGCGCTTTTATTATTTTTTTTTTACTAGTAATGGCGGAAATTTTTATCGGGACTGCGATATTGCAGCAGAAATGTCGGACATCTTTTACACATTTTTGGGACCAATGACATTTATACAGCGATCAGAAATTTAAATATCCACTGATTACTCATTTTCTACAGGCTGTAAAGACGACGTTATAGCGTCAGGGCTATTTTTAAAGGCGGTAATGATCATTTT
>BLSH010041444.1:343063-360628 GCA_018402905.1 Glandirana rugosa | reverse complement strand
CATATTTTTGGTAAAAAAAAAATCGCAATCGGCGTATATTGATTAGTTTGTGCAAAAGTTATCGCGTCTACAAACAATGGGAACTGATTTATGGCGTTTTTATTATTTTTTTTTTTCTAGTAATGGCGGCGATCTGCGATTTTTATCGGGACTGCGATATTGCAGCAGAAATGTCGGACATTTGTTACACATTTTTGGGACCAATGACATTTATACAGCGATCAGAAATTTAAATATCCACTGATTACTGTGTAAATGTCATTGGCAGTGAAGGGGTTAACCTGCAGGGGTCAGTGAAGGGGTTAACAGTGTTCCCTGGGCGTGTTTTAACTGTGGGGGGGGGGGGTGGGCTGGCCGGGACATAACAGATCTAACTGATCCCAGTGACAGGGATCAGTAGATCTGTCATGTCCCCTGTCACAGAACGGAGAACCGCCATGTTTACATCGGCGGTTCCCCGTTCTGCAGCTCTGTCAGGCGATCGTGGGTCCGACCCAGGGGGCGCGCCGGGAGCGTGCACAGGGGACGATGTCCATGGACGTCGTCCCGGCATTTCAGATCCGCGCTGGAGCCGTCTTCGGCAATAGCGTGGATCTGTAGGGGTTAAGCGCTCCAAACATGCTCCAAAGATGCTGCTTGCATGACTTTTTCACCGCCCTGCCAGCGCACTGCCCCAGTGTGAAAGCATCCATTGAAATTAATGGGAAGCAGTTTTCAGCTTTTCTGGTGCTTTTTTAGTGCAAAAGCGCCTGAAAAGCAACTCAGCGTGAAAGGGGTCTAAAGAATGCTTTACTGAATTAGGTCGTATCCCTTGGTTGCTATAGGTTACTGCCCTTTGCGCATCCTTGTTGCTTTATTGGCTAAGCCCCAGTGGTAAATGAGGGCTGTTATGACTGCCCTCGGTGTCTATGAATGACAGGTCCTTTTGAGTTTGTTTCACTGCGCGCTGTGTGTTTGTCTGAGGAGCGTGTGTTTGTTCTGTGCACAGAGAGGCCTGAATAGCAGCCGCGGCCATGAATGGGCCTTTCTGTCAGGAAATGTATGAGTGAACTCTCACCGAAAGTCAGGCCTCTTTCATCCTGCAGAATCTGTGCGCAGAACGCGGCCTGGACAGACGTATAGAAAAGTTACCTCAGAGCTCACATCTCCAGGCGGCAACCCGCCAGCGACTCTCACACTTTAAAATGATTTAATTTCCTTCACGAGCAGCCAGAAAAAGAGAGCCAAATTCTATGACAGGAGGTTTCCGTGCCTCAAATATCGGGTGACGCTGTACACAAATGAACGATTCCATATGCCCCCACCTCACCTTATTACTAATTATATGTGTTTTTGGGGACCACACAGGCCACAGATACATAACAAGGGTCCCTCATTCTCCAAATTGCCCTGTGCTCCCCACTATTTACAGCAAAACCTACACCTTGCAGGCTCACACCATGCTACAACATAGAATCACACTGTACAAAAATTACATGAAGACTAGTTACCATTATAGTCATAGAAGCTGTTCATATTAGTGCATTCCATTATATCAAGGGTCTCCAAACTTTCTACACTAAAGGGCCAGTTTACTGTCATTCGAACATTAGGGGGGCCAGACTGTGGCCAGTGGTAGTAGAAAATTACATGGTGTCAGTGGGAGTAAACAGTTCCCCATCTTTGATATTAGGAGGGAGAATATTTCCCCATTGTGTCCATTATTGGTGTCAGTGGGAGGAACAGTGGCCCATCACTGGTGTCAGTGGGAGGAACAGTGCCTCATTGTTGGTGTCAGTGGGAGGAATAGTGTCCATCATTGGTGTCAGTGGGAGGAATAGTGTCCATCATTGGTGTCAGTGGGAGGAATAGTGCCCATCATTGGTGTCAGTGGGAGGAATAGTGTCTCATCATTAGTGTCAGTGAGAGGACTAGAGCCCCATCATGTGTCAGTAGGAGGAATAGGATTGCAGGAAGCATGGGCCACTGTTGCTGACAGTGGGGGGAATAATGCCCCAGGGGCCAGATAAATGCAAGTAAAGGGCCATATCCGGCCACCAGGCCTTAGTTTGGAGACCACTGCATTAGATCACGGGTCTCCCAACTTTCTAAACAAAGGGTCAGTTTACTGCCCTTCAGATCTCAGGGTGGCAGGGCTGTGGCCAGTGAGAGAAGAAAATTTATTGGCATCAATGGAAAGTAACAATGCATCATCATTGGTATTATGGAGAGGAATTATGGCCCATTGTTGGTGTCCGTGTAAGGAATAGTGTCCCATTGTTGGTGTCAGTGGGAAGACTAGTGTCCAATTGTTAGTGTCAGTGGGAGAAGAAGTGCCCAATTGTTGGTGTCAATAGAAGGAATAGTGCCCCATTGTTGATGTCAGTGGGAGGAATAGTGCCCCATTGTTGGTGTCAGTGGGAGGAATAGTGCCCCAATGCTGGTGTCAGTAGGAGGAAAAATACATCATCGTTTATGTCAGTGGAAGGAATGGAGCCCTATTGGTGTCAGTGAAAGGAACAGTGTCCCATTGCTGGTGTCAGTAAAAGGAATAGTGCCCCATTGTTGGTTACAGTGGAAGAAACAGTACTGCCATCATTGGTATCAGTGGAAGGAATAGTGCCCCGTGGTTAGTGTCAGTTGGAGGAAGAGTGTTACATCATTTTTGCCCATGGAAGGAATAGTGCCCCATCATTGGTGTCAGTGGCAGAAATAGTGCCACACGGTTGGTGTCAGTGGTAGGAATAGTGCACCATTGTTGGTATCAGTGCAAGAACTATTGCCCTGTTGTTAGTGTTAGTGGAAGGAATAGTGCTCCATCATTGGTGTCACTGTGAGGAATAATGCCCCATCATTGGTGTCAGTGGAAGGAATAGTGCCACATAGTTGGTGTCAGTGGAAGAAAATGTGCACCTTTGTTGGTGTCAGCGGTAGGAATAATGCATCATTGCTGGCATCATTGCTGGCATCAATTGTTGCCCCATTGTTAGTGTTAATGGAAGGAATATTGCCCCATTTTTGGTGTCATTGAAGGAATAATGCCTGATTGTTGATGTCAGTGGAAAGAATAGCGCACCATCGTTGCTGTCACTGATTAATTAATGAATTATTGCCACATTTTTAGAGTCAGTGGGAAGAAAAGTGCCCCAAGAGCCAGATAAAAGCAAGCAAGGGCCACATCTGGCCCCCAGGACACAGTTTAGATACCACTGCATTACAGGGCCATGTGTTGAATTTCTGGAAAAATTGCTGCAACTTTTATGCTTTTTTTTTAAAAAAACACACATTACAATATAGTCAATGGCATCGCATGGAAAATGCACTGAAAACACACTAAAAACACTATATGCATTTTGATTAGTGTGTTGTTCAAGCCACTTGTCCATATTTCCTGTGAAATGTTCTAAAATTAAAATAAAGAAAGCATAAAACATCTTGTGCTGTGATCATTTTAACACAATGCATTAAAAGAGAAATATGGGAATGTGTTTTTTATTTTAGAATCATACTTACCTAGGTGGATGCAGCATTGGTCCAATGTCCCCTGCCGGCTGTAAGGCTGAGAACCGAGCGATCAAACATTGGCGAACACTCGGTTCCCAGAGCTCCCCGAGCAGAGAGCTGATGACTGTCAGTCACCTCTGTCTGCTCTGCCCCCCGCAATCACTTGAGTGCTTGGCTGTGGAGGTGGCGGGAGCAGCCAGCTCAGGCTCTCAGCGGCTGACCATATGGCCGCAAACTTTCCTGAGCCTGAACCAGCTCTGTGACATCAGCCGACAGCAGGTGTCATGTACGATTCTAGCGCAACGTTGTAAACGGGCCCTAAGTGTGACACCAATTTTGCTTTAGCAGGAAAGATTTTTTGCTATTTTTAGTGGGAACCTATATTAAAGTATTTATCAAGAACAGTGTTGCCTAAAGCAACAAATCATTTGTTACTTTTGACTTTTAGAACAGTGGTAGCTGGAATTTCAATGGTAGAAATATAATGTCATGGTTGTTCTATGGTTTATTTTCATCTGCAGGTCAAGGCATGTAAGATTGGTTGCTGTATGCAACATAAAGCAACTCAATTTCATACTGGTACCATGGGCTTGCACAGCAAGAGCTCCGGCGAGAGACCTCATAAGCCACACCGTCAGTCCACCCAAAAATCATATTTCATTTTTGGTGGATGCTGGAGAGTTAAACCACCAGACAGCCTCTTCCATCCCTCAGGGCCTCTATTGGCGAGATCTCTGCACACCCTCTGTGCCCATTATGACAGGCTTATGCCATCCCTGCTGAATGTTATATCTACAGTTTTTTATATTATGAAGAATGTAAAGGAAAGCTGGAACACACAAGGATGAGCAGGAATACCCAAAAAACAAAGTTGGAAATTATAGCAGGGAGATATCTCTGTTGAAGCCTAAGGGCCATTTCAAACCTTGGCGTCCTGGCATTTTTTCCACGATTTAACTCTTCATACAAAACGCCTAAGATAAGGTGGCCAGATTTTTAAAATTAAATCCAGGGACGTATTTTTTTTTATTGGCAAATGGTGAACTATTTTATAAGCATATTTTCCTCAAATTATATATGCAGTGTATGTGGTATGTGTTTATAGAATGATTGTATGGTATACTGTATACGTTATTTCTCACATTTCGTCCGTAAATAAAGATAAAAAAAAAGATATTTCTTAGAATTATTTGAGATATGATTACCAAATGTTATGAAGATAAGAGTGCAGAGTTCAGGAGTGCATTACATAAAGAATGCAGAGCTAAGAAGCACGCTACATAAAGAATGCAGGGCTAAGGAGGACGCTACATAACGAATGCAGGGCTAAGGAGGACGCTACATAAAGAATGCAGGGCTAAGAAGCATGCTACATAAAAAATGTAGGGCTAAGGAGCATGCTACATAAAGAATGCAGGGCTAAGTAGTGCTCAGGAGCATGCTACATAAAGAATGCAGGGCTAGGAGTGCGCTACATAAAGAATGCAGGGCTCAGAAGTGTGCAACACAAAGAATGCATGGCTCAGGAGTCCGCTACATAAAGAATGCACGGCTCAGGAGTGAGCTAGATAAAGAATGCAGGGCTCAGGAGTGTGCTGTATAAAGAATGCAGGGCTCATCAGTGCGCTTTATAAAGAATGCAGGGCTCAGCTGTGCCCATCTATGCAGCCTCACAAGTGCCCAGCAATGGAGCCTCACCAGTGCCCAGCAATGCAGCCTCACCAGTGCCCATCTATGCAGCCTTACCAGTGCCCATCTATGCAGCCTCACCAGTGCCCAGCAATGCAGCCTCACCAGTGCCCATCTATGCAGCATCACCAGTGCCCAGGAATGCAGCCTCACCAGTGCCCATCTATGCAGCCTCACCAGTGCCCAGTAATGCAGCCTCACCAGTGCCCAGCAATGCAGCCTGACCAGAGTCCATCAATGCAGCCTCACCAGTGCCCATCTATGCAGCCTCAACAATGTCCATCAATGCAGCCTCACCAGTGCCCAGGAATGCAGCCTCATCTGTGCCCAGAAATGCAGCCTCAACTGTGCCCAGGAATGCAGCCTCACCAGTGCCCAGGAATGCAGCCTCACCAGTGCCCAGCAATGCAGCCTTACCAGTGCCCAGGAATGCAGCCTCACCAGTGCCCAACAATGCAGCCTCACCAGTGCCCAACAATGCAGCCTCACCTGTGCCCAGGAATGCAGCCTCACTTGTGCACAGCAATGCAGCCTCACCTGTGCCCAGGAATGCAGCCTCACCAGTGCCCAACAATGCAGCCTCACCTGTGCCAGGGATCAGAAAGGAGAATTATAGGAGAGCCGGCCTGATCATCACACAGGCCAGCGTCGCCCTCTGTGTCAGCTTTAATTTGAATCGCCAGGTGCTGCCGCCACACAAGTCCCGCCTCCTGCATTGGCTCCCACCTATGATAGACAGCACATGTCCTGGCATTGGACAAGTGTGCTGTCTGTCAAAGGAGCCAAACCAGGAGGCTGGACTTTATGTGGCGGCGGCACCCAGCGATTCAAATTAAAGCTGACACAACAGCCGACACTGCCTTACACCCCCAGTGTGTGGCACCCAGGCTGACTGGCCCCCCCCCCCTCTGCCTCAGCACCTACAATCCAGGGACAAATCCGGGGACAGACTGGCTCCGGGGACTGTCCCCAGAAACCGAGGACATCTGGTTAACCTAGCCTAAGAAAGCAGACATGCATAATTTTAGGAAAACTCAGCACACCACAATGCACAGCAGTGTGTTGCTATATGTATATGCTAAATGTATACTTTTGCCTGTGCATTTGTGAGGAAAAACCCTGCACCTGCACAGATGTGAGAGCCCTTTGGCACATCTGCAATCACACCAAATTTGTAAAGATGATGGTGCCAGAGAGGGGAGGGGGAACCAAATCACGAGGTCTTGAAATTCCTGTTTAAAGACATATAAAAAAACAGGGAGTGCCTAGATAGATACATTTTTTCATGTTACAACCAAAAACGTAAATGTATTTTATAGTGGTGCACCGAATGGAAATTTTGGTGCCGAAACCGAAAATGCACTGAGCCGAAAGCCAGAAACCGAAACCGAAAGTTTTTAAAAAATATTTATATTTTTATATACAATTGTCATATGCAGCCTACCTGTGCCTGTGCATTAACAGACGGCACTGATTGGTGCTGACAGGTGGCACTGGCAGGTGCCACTGGTTGGCACTGATAGGTGGCACTGGATGGTACTGGCAGGTGGCACTGGCATGTGGCACTGACAGGCGGCACTGGATGGTACTGGCAGGTGGCACTGATTGGCACTGGTTGGCACTGACAGATGGCACTGGATTGTACTGGCAGGTGGCACTGATTGGCACTGACAGGTGGCACTGGATGGCATTGGCAGGTGGCACTGATTGGTACTGACAGGTTGCCCTGGATGGTACTGGCAGGTGGCACTGGCATGTGGCACTGATTGGCACTGGTTGGCACTGACAGGCGGCACTGGATGGTACTGGCAGGTGGCACTGATTGGCACTGACAGGTGGCCCTGGATGGTACTGGCAGGTGGCACTGGCATGTGGCACTGATTGGCACTGACAGGCAGCAGTGGATGGTACTGGCAGGTGGCACTGATTGGTACTGACAGGCAGCACTGGATTGTACTGGCTGGCACTGGCAGAAGAGAAGAGTAGATTCACAAAGCACAGAGCGCGCTGCTTGTACGAGCCACTCTGTGCATGAAACTGTGACCTAATTACACTGGAATGCAGAGAATGCAGAGAGACTGAGAGAGCTGTCAGATTTTCACTGAGATCGGAGGTGGGCGGGACTGAATAGCTAACACCCGAGTCCCACCCACCTCCCGACATCAAGTTGAAGATCTGACAGCTCTCTCACTGCATTCTCTGCATTCCAGTGTAATTAGGTCACAGTTTCATGCACTGAGCGGCTTGTACAAGCAGCCTGCTTTGTGAATCTTCTCATCTCCCACATCCATTGCGGGTATGTGATGCACACATACCCTGCAATGGACGGTACCCACCCCCTTTTCGGCATCAGCCTGTTCTTTTGTTTCGGCCGATACGGAAAACACAGATTTTGGCCGAAAATGCCGATAATTTTCAGCTGCCGAAATTTCGGTGCATCTCTAGTATTTTATTGGGGTTTTATGTGATAGACCAACACAAAGTGGCACATAATTGTGAAGTAAAAGGAAAATGATAAACGGTTTTCAAAATTTTTTTACAGATACATATGTGAAAAGTGTGGCATGCATTTGTATTCAGCCCCCCTTCAGTCAATACTTTGTAGAACTGCCTTTCACTGCAATTACAGCTGTGAGTATTTTTGGGGATGTCTTTACCAGCTTTGCACATCTAGAGAGGACATTTTTCCCCATTCTTCTCTGCAAAATAGCTCAAGCTCTGTCAGATTGGATGGAGACCGTCTATGAACAGAAATTTTCAAGTCACAGATTCTCAATTGGATTTAAGTCTGTACTTTGACTGGGCCATTCTAACACATGAATATGCTTTGATCTAAACCATTCCATTGTAGCTCTGGCTGTATGTTTAGGGCCGTTGTCCTGCTGAAAGGTGACCCTCCGCCCCAGTCTCAAGTCTTTTGCAGACTCTAACAGGTTTTCTTCTAAGATTGTCCTGTATTTGGCTCCATCCATCTTTCCATGAACTCTGACCAGCTTCCCTGTCCCTGCTGAAGAAAAGCACCCCCAGAACATGATGCCGCCACCACCATGTTTCACAGTGGATGGTTTGTTCAGGGTGATGTGCAGTGTTGGTTTTCCGACACACATAATGTCTTGGTTTTAGGCCAAAAATGTTGGTCTCATCTGACCAGAGCACCTTCTTCCACATGTTTGCTGTGTCCCCCACATGGTTTCTTGCAAACTGCAAACAGAATTTCTTTCAACAATGGCTTTCTTCTTGCCACTCTTCCATAAAGGTCAGATTTGTGGAGTGCAGGACTAATTGATGTCCTGTAGACAGATTTTCCCACCTGAGCTGTGGATCTCTGCAGCTCCTCCAGAGTTATCATGGGCCTCTTGGCTGCTTCTCTGATTAATGCTCTCCTTGCCCGGCCTGTCAGTTTAGGTGGACAGCCATGTCTTGGTAGGTTTGCAGCTGTGCCATACTCTTTCAATTTTCAGATGATGGATTGAACAGAGTTCCGCGAGATGTTCAAAGCTTGGGATATTTTTTGATAACCTAACCCTGCTGGCAAGGAGGGACATTTACCCACGTGAACTAACTTCCAGTTTTTCACGGAGCTCTGCCTACTTCCGCAATCTGCTCCCAGCAAGCACCGTGCCATGAGAGTCGAGAGTGACAACTGCCAGTGCCAGAGAGTGAGAGGCGAGCAGCACCGTGAGTGCATTATAGGCCAGCCAGGCTGATACCTCCCGACTCTGAGTCTCCATCCTCCTGACGAGACGATCGCGCCGCCTGCCAGGCGCCCAATGCAAAGCAGACTGTGAGTGTACAGTAATTATGGTACATTACAGCAGGCCTGAGGCCTCCCCTCGTCTCAGACCACCATCCGTCCAGAGCATACTGTGCTCAGACCACTGGTAGTGGTATCCAGGGCACTGTGCTCAGAACTCCATCCAGCAGTGCCAGGCCAGCACTCTGCAGGAGTATTACAGCTAGGGTTGCCACCTCATCCCTTTAAACCCAAACACATATGGATTGCACAGGTCTTGGGGCTAATTTAATGCAGATAAGGCACCAAGTGAGTTCAATTACCCCATTAATCAGCCACAAAATCTGTGTAATTAATATGTGTTCGGTTTTAAAGGGATTAGGTGGCAACCCTAATTACAGGCCTACTCAGACCACCATCCAGCACTCCAGGACTCCAGTCCAAAGTATACCGGAAATGTTGGCTTCTGTGACTGTCACTGGTAGAAAGAGAAGAGAAGATCTATGGATGTATCTTACATTTGATCTTAAGGACAATAAGACCCTTTGTAAACCATGTGGAGCGACACTCGCTGGTAAAAATACAACAAACTTGAAGTGTCATTTGCGGACAACTCATCCTGAAATTCATACAAAGGTAAGCACAGCACTTAACTCCACTTTTGTTGGGAACAGTCTTCTGTACATTTCAGGGATTTTTTTAACAAACTTTCTTGCAGGCAGATTTCATACCTTTTGTTATTCTGAAGTAATAGCTGTTTATTTGTCTGTCTATGTTATGCTTTTTAGTCACTGGATTTTAATGGGAGTGATTTGATTTCATAATATCTATGAGCTGCTGCTTTCCCCAAATTGAAGTATCTCGCCAAAATATATGTAGAAGGATGTGGTCAGTGGTCACTGGGATGGGCTGGGGCACTGTCAATTTTCGCACGGCACAGGGCGCCTAAAGACCTAAGGCCGGCCCTGGGAAGAGCCATAGTATCATACATGTAGGAGAGACAACTTGGAGCTGATTGCATGGGGTGAGAGAGAATGTAAAATCAGAATAACTTTGCATGCATGTTCAAACTTGTATACCATAAATAATAACATAATCGATTTTTCACTCCAGCAGCAGTATATAATGAGTTTGGAAATTGTAGAGAAATGCCTAAATACTGCATTACAATTACAGTTTAACTAAACACATTTGATTTTACTGGAGTAAAATACGATGACTAAAATGGGACTAAAACTAAAATGGCTTGCAGAAAACACTTGCAAAAAATTAAAATGGGACTAAAACTAAAATGCCATTTTGGTCCTAAGACTAAGACGAAGCCCTGGTTCACACATGTGCAACATGCGGGAACAAGCGCAATTATAGAACCGGTTCCCGCATCGCAGTCTTCCCACAGGCAGTTCACACTGCTTTCTGCAAACCGCTGCGGGTGTCATTACAAAGTTAATGACACCCCCAGTTTTGATCACAGATCTCAGTGCGAACTGTAAACTCGCACATGAATCCTGAGAATACCCATGCGATGCGTTTCTAGTGCGGGAAAAAAAGGTACATTCACCCTTTTTTTTGTGATTCTAATGCGAGTTCAGCCATACAACTGTATGTCTGTATGTCTGAACTCGCACTGCTCAGGGGATCAGCACCTGCAGTGCGGGTGCGCATCACACGCAATCTCTGAGATCGCACTAGTGTGAACCCGGGCTAAAACTAAATCGAAATTTGCTGCCAAAATTACCACTGAACATGACAAAATGTGGAAAATTGAAAATTTCAAGGGGTATGAATACTTTTTCAAGGCACTGTATCTGTCTACCTGTCTGTCTGTCTGTCTATATATTTTCCTAGTCTGTCTAGCTATCAATTTGCATCAAGACTGTCTGTAATAAAAAAAAGCATACACATACTACATCCTATTAGTATCTACGACTGCTACATACTCATACCTCCCAACGTTCTGACATGGGAATGAGGGACACTTCTTAGCAAAAGTATGCAGGCATATGACCCCACCCCCCCAAAAAAAAATGATTAGTTAAATCCACAATTGCCTTTTTTACCACTACTATTCATTTATATTGGCTTTTGGAATTTACAAATGCAGCAATTTAGGAATTCGATGGAAGGTTTAGCACTGGGGAGTACTTTTTGATAGATAGTGCATTTTATATACAATTTTATAGATTAGACCGAAATGTAGGACAAATGAGGAGGAAAGAGGGACATTGTTTCAAATCAGGGACAGTCCCTCGAAATCAGGGAGCTATGCATACTAAGAGTTATCTATTTCGACTAGAAACATAAAAATAACTTGCAACAAACTATATATCAGTGTGTGTATACATTGGAGACCAAGGAGCAATACACAGGTTCCAGGTTACGCTACTGATACCGGCTCACAAAATGACCAAAAAGAACCAAAAATATGTTGGAATAGTAAGTTTGTCCTGTATTGCCACCTTTTGGCCATTGGTCAGTAGACATGAAAGGAAATGTGCCATGGTAATAGCAGCCTGTATTGCTATCAGTACAGTTATCCTTTAAATTACACCAACCCCTAGTAATAACCCCCACCCAAGTCCTTTACCTACCCATCCTTGGGAATCTCTGCTGCGAACTGTGGAAGTCACCTGGCTGGATCCTTCTTCCAATGTTGGACACATAATAAATGGCCTCTCGGTAGCAATGAATGGCACACGAGACTTCTGCTGCTGCAGCTGTAGTTTCCAGTGGCATGCACAGCAAAGATCCTGAAAAGAACTGAAAAGTACCCTCTAAACTGCATTTTTTTCCCCTTCTGGTGTAGCCTCTTTTGGAGGGGGTTATAAAAAATAGACCTCCCCAAATAGGATATTGCGTTAAACCTGTATGTAAATAAGAGAGCCAGAACCTTCGCTAAGTAGAAGAGTGGGTTTGATAATAAAGCCAGTTCTACATGAACGTTCTGATTGGATCCGCCTGTTCTTTTTCAGGTGGACCCGATCGGAACCTCCATTCTCCTCTATGGAGCCACAGGTCCGTTTACACCCGCCTACATCCAATCTGATTCAATCCGCTAAAAACAGACAGATGGGGATCCCCTTCTGTCCAATGGATCAGATGGCAGTCAGGGGTAAATGGACAGGTGGTCCATTTAAATACGACCGCCCATAGAGTAGAACAGGCTGTGTCTGTGTCCTCTATGCATATGCAGAGTGGACACAGACCCGTCATCCACCTGCTCAGCGGGGATCAATGGACAGATCCTTTTGTGAGAAAGCGGATTGCAGGCGGAGCCTGTCCTGTGTGAAGGAACCCTAAAGTGCTCCCACCCAGGACAGGGCCTCTGTGAACATAGGGGATTCTCCTCCTGGGAAATTAACCAGTAATCTAATCAAAGTAAGAGGAACTACTGCAACCAGCATATAACACTATCCATAATCATCCTACCTATCCCAACGCACCTTCAGTGTCACTTACAATTCTACTTCCTCCTCTCCTCTTCCCTTCTCCGTCGGGGTCCCCCAAGGTTCTGTTCTTGGACCTCTCTTATTTTCAATCTACACCTCCTCCCTGGGTCAGCTGATAGCCTCCCAAGGCTTTCAATATCATTTCTATGCTGACGACACCCAAATCTATCTCTCCACCGCTCAACTCACTCCATCAGTCTCCTCACGCATCACCAACTTACTAACAGACATATCTGCCTGCATGTCACACCACTTCCTCAAACTCAACTTGTCCAAAACCGAACTCATAATATTTCCTCCCCCACGTGCCTCTTCCCCTGACTTCTTTGTCAAGAGCAATGGCACAACCATCCACCCGTCCCCACATGTCAGGGTGCTTGGTGTTATTCTGGACTCTGAACTCTCCTTTTGGCCCAACATCCAATCACTTTCCAAAGCTTGTCGCCTCAACCTCCGCAACATTACATACACTCCCTGGTTGTCTCTCGCCTCAACTACTGCAACTCCCTCCTCATTGGCTTACCATTAAAACAGACTATCCCCCCTTCAGTCCATCTTGAATGCTGCTGCCAAACTCATCCACCTTACAAACCACTCAGCGTCTGCTACCCCTCTATGACAATCCCTCCATTGGCTGCCACTTGCCCAACAAATTGAATTCAAAATACTAATAATAAGTTACACAGCCATCCACAACTCTGCCCGCAACTACATCACTAATCTAGTCTCAAAATATCAACCTAATCGTCCTCTTCGTTCCTCCCAAGATTTCCTGCTCTCTAGCTCCCTCATTACACTGTGCCCTGATGTGCCCCATGTGTCCAACTGTTGTCCAACCAGCCTAGAATGGAGCTTCTCAATTGCATGACTCGGGTAGACCCGATGGACCCAACTTTGACCTTATTTTCAGCAAACTGCCATGCCACCTCTACTCCTGCCCAACCTTACCCCTTAACAATAATTGGAGACCACTACTGTTTGGAGTAAAAATGGGCATAGCAGCCTGTTTATTCAGGTATTAACTTAACATGAAAATTAAACTTCAAACAACATTCTTTAACAAAGACATCAGCATCACTTATACGTCCTTGAGAATGTTGGTCTGTGACGGCACCCCCTCAACATTAAATTATGTTCCAAAACCTGCACTGTATAACTAATACCATACCAGGCCTCCAGCCGTAGAACACAGACTCGGAGATGAACCTTACTTGCAGTGCAACCATTTCAATATTCCGGCTAAACCTCCGTTAGCTGGAATACACCATAGTGACACATACCTCCGATGTGTCCCAAAACCCTTCCTTATCCTAAATTTTATCCCACCGTCAAAGACCAACACCCACTAAACCACTGCCATGACGTCCTCCTTACCAAAGCCTGTAAGAAACATCCTGCAAACACAAACAGGGGAGGGAGGGTGGGAAGCTACTTAGTCAGCGTTCTTTATCCACTGGCCCCTTCTCAGCTACGCCCACCCTATTTATCACCCCCCACCCCCCAGGGATACTCACCACTCCCAAGGGCCCTACCTAATGACCAATCCTTGACCTTGAGACTTATGTTGTCTCCCCTGGCCACCCAGTCATGCTGCCCCTGGACTAATCCTTCTGTCTTCCGTTCCGGGGCTCCTTGGAAGTGTGGTGTGGCACTAGAGCTCGAAGTCAGCCTATCTACCCCACGCTTTAATTGGGACCTAACTACCAGAAGTGGCCATCGGATACCTAACCTGGATCTAGCCTATGATTGTTATTGAGCCGTAAGCTAAAACTAGCTATAGAATCCCAGACCAGGAGGGACAGGGTTAACTAAAATAACAAGAGCTCCATATAACTAAAATAACAGGAGCTGCATATAAACTCTATTGCAGGTTCACCTACTAATATACTGGAAAGTGATGTCAGGGCTGGGCTCTAGACTTGTGCATGGCTGAATTTTTTTTTTTTTTTTTTCGGTTTTGTTTTTTAATTTATTTGGAAATTCAGAAGTTCGAAAAATTCAGAATTCGGAAATTAGAGAATTCGGAAATCCAAAATTCAGAAATTCGCTGTAATTCAGCAATTGTGGTAATTGTGGTAATTCGGAAACTCACGGTAATACAGCAATTGCGGTAATTCGGTAATTCTGCAATTGCGGAAATTCACAAATTTGCGGTAATTTGGCAATTGCTGTAATTGCGGAAATTCAGCAATTGGAACAGCCAAAATTCGGAAATTTGGAAAATCGGAAATCCGAAAATTCTAAAATAACAAAGAACATTTGAAATAATAACTAGCTAATAAATAACTATTAAATTATAGGTATTGGAATTTCCTTGAAAATATGGCTGTTAGTGATAAATTTCATAATTAAGTTCACTAACAGCCAAATTTCAAGGAAATTCCAATACCTATAATTTAATAGTTATTTATTATTATTTCAAATGTTCTTCCTTATTTCCGAATTTCCGAATTTCGGAAATAAGAAAGAACATTTGAAATAATGAAAAAAAGACAGCATTTTAAGGCGTGCCACCGTCCTATAATAGTGAAAGCCAATACTATGGGATGACCCCACTTCAATCAAGATGGACTTTACGGGCACACACAAGACCAACGGGGATTTTATAAAATATAAGATTTATTGTGTTTATTACAATCCAACATGTACAAAAAGGTAAAAACAGACTCCAAGAAGCCGTGGAGCATAAGTTTACCCCCAATTAAAAGGGGACCCATACAATAGTGTCTGCAAGATTATATATGCTGCACTATACAAAAAGGTGATAGATAATACCAAAACTCAGAGCATATGAGCAGAACTGGAATAGTCGACGCGTTTAGCAATGAGCTTCCTCTGGACTATTCTCTTGCAGGCTTTGTAGTGACCAGGGTTCCTAAAACTATAGGGGTTCTTTTGTGAATCAGGGGGGCGGACACAGGGGATATTTATCTGGCCTAACACCGGGCAAATGTGTAGATATCTGCATCCTTACTGTCGCCGGAGTATTCGTTAGCCACCCAGATAAAAAACTCCAATCATGTGGTTGGTGGTCAGATCAACCTCCTGTTTGTGACCCTTCAATTGTGAGTCCCAATTGGGGGTATGGATCAATTGTGCAGTTCAAATCTATAATCTTGAGTCAGGGTATGTGCCTCTGTCCCAGAACGATGACACCGCCGAGAGCAGATAAAGTCTGAATGGCCATTCCAGTTCTGCTCATATGCTCTGAGTTTTGGTATTATCTATCACCTTTTTGTATTGTGCAGTGGTTTTATACAGAGCAGTCCCCAGCCTCCTCTTCTTGGGTCCCCCTTCGGCGCTCCTAGCCCCACTCTCAGCTATGGGGGCACCCGAGCAGGCTCACTCCCAAGCCGCTGCTCTGTGTGTCCATTCTCACATGGAGCTAGGCTCAGCTCTGGCCCCTACTCATTGGCTTAGAAATTCGGAAATAAAAAAGAACATTTGAAATAATAAGTTATTATTTCAAATGTTCTTTCTTATTTCCAAATTTCTGAAATTCGGAAATACAGAAATAAGAAAGAAAATTTGAAATAATAATAATAAATAACTATTAAATTATAGGTATTGGAATTTCCTTACAAATTAGGCTGTTAGTGAACGTATATATGAAATGTATCACTAAAAGCCATATTTTCAAGGAAATTCCAATACCTATAATTTAATAGTTATTTATTATTATTTCAAATGTTCTTCTTATTTCCGAATTTTCAAAATTTGGAAATAAGAAAGAAAATTTGAAATAATAAGTTATTAATTTATTATTAAAACTTGTTATAAATTAAAATAAGTTATTATTTCAAATGTTCTTATTTCCCAATTTTTGAGATTTAGAAATAAGAAAGAACATTTGCAATAATAATAAATAACTATTAAATTATAGTTATTGGAATTTCCTTGAACATATGGCTGTTAGTGATAAATTTCATATTTAAGTTCAATAACAGCCTAATTTGTAAGGAAATTCCAATACCTATAATTTAATAGATTATTTTTATTATTATTATTTCAAATATTCTTTCTTATTTCCAAATTTCGGAAATTCGTAAATAAGAAAGAACATTTGAAATAATAACTCATTATTTCACATGAACGCCAATACTATGGGATGACGCCATATGAATCAAGATGGACTTTACTGGCACACACAAGACCAACGGGATTTTATCAAATATAAGATTAATTGTGTTTATTACAATCCAACATGTACAAAAAGGTAAAAACAGACTCCAAGAAGCCGTGGAGCATAAGTTTACCCCCAATTAAAAGGGGACCCATACAATAGTATCTGCAAGATTATATATGCTGCACAATACAAAAAGGTGATAGATAATACCAAAACTAACACCGGGCAAATGTGTAGATATCTGTATCCTTACTGTCGCCGGAGTATTCGTTAGCCACCCAGATACAAAACTCCAATCATGTGGTTAGTGGTCAGATCAACCTCCCGTTTGTGACCCGTCAACTGTGAGTCCCAATTGGGGGTATGGATCAATTGTGCAGTTCAAATCTATAATCTTGAGTCAGGGTATGTGCCTCCGTCCCAGAACGATAACACCGCTGAGAGCAGATAAAGTTTGAATGGCCATCCAACCCTGTGGACGTCCGGGCGTTCAGATGCAGACACAGGGAAACAAGGTTGGATGGCCATTCAGACTTTATCTGCTCTCGGCGGTGTCATCGTCCTGGGACAGAGGCACATACCCTGACTCAAGATTATAGATTTGAACTGCACAATTGATCCATACCCCCAATTGGGACTCACAGTTGACGGGTCACAAACAGGAGGTTGATCTGACCACCAACCACATGATTGGAGTTTTGTATCTGGGTGGCTAACGAATACTCCGGCGACAGTAAGGATGCAGATATCTACACATTTGCCCGGTGTTAGGCCAGATAAATATCCCCTGTGTCCGCCCCCCTGATTCACAAAAGAACCCCTATAGTTTTAGGAACCCTGGCCACCACAAAGCCTGCAAGAGAATAGTCCAGAGGAAGCTCATTGCGAAACGCGTCGACTATTCCAGCTCTGCTCATATGCTCTGAGTTTTGGTATTATCTATCACCTTTTTGTATAGTGCAGCATATATAATCTTGCAGACACTATTGTATGGGTCCCCTTTTAATTGGGGGTAAACTTTTTGTCTGAGGTTCTTCGGCACCTCGTATTCAAATGGGGGTTAATTTTCCCCTGGGTATGTTATC
>BLSH010041444.1:325832-339096 GCA_018402905.1 Glandirana rugosa | reverse complement strand
TATGTAGACCAGATTGTGATCTCTTATATGTTGATTTCCCCTCCTGTGTGGCTGATAGCATCAGTGGCGGACGAATATTGGAGACACCTAGTGGCCAATTACTGACATTACATTCTTGATGGCCCAACGAGTGTAAAACTCCTCCCTATTAGGTCCACCTTCGCTTTGAGAAAGTCCGCGATTGGCGGACGAAACGCGTCATCCCGCTCATCAGGGACACCACAGCCGACCACCCTCACCTCCACGTGAGTTTGGATCAGACGCTCATGTGACCGACACAGCCACTCCCCCAGCCTAACAGCACGGCTCACTTGGCGTGGACACACAGTTCAACTGTACTTTGCACCGGCACTTTGCAGCAGTGGAGACTAACCTTGATGGATAGAAGCAGGTCGATCCGGTGAAGACGGATGAGAGCCTCCATGCCCAAGTGCCGGGACTTACACCTGCCTGTGGCCAGAGCTTTGAGGGCTGTGTATTCGATCACGGTTTCACATGTGACAATCAGCTGTTGATGGATCACTCTGGCTGCTAGTTAGCTATTGGAGTTGCAGCCAGCCACCCGATCCACTTGTTGCCAGTGACTGTCATTTTGCTCTGTGGGTATACTCCTGCACCTTCTGTATGGACCTGATGTTTTGCAATCACCCTTATCTAGCAGGCACTGCTTAAGATTATATTGCATATCAGTCCTTCGGGTTGTCTACAGTATGTGCAGCGTGTGTGGTGATGAATGGGTCAATGTAGCTGGCTTACCTGCCCCTGTTCTATCCTGTGACAACGTTGTCATTTTAAATTTTTGCATACCTGGTGGTGATTTTTGTAAATCTATTTTAAATTTTTTGAAATAAACCTTAATATTTTTTAACGGCCGGAGTGTCCCCTTATGGGCTCTTTTGTGTTTCCACAAACTTTGTTTTTGCATTTTGACTGCATCCTGCATTGGGATGAATGGTGACAGGAACAATTTTTCTGTACCACCTATATATACTGGTATAATTACCTTCACGGGGGGCTATTTTTATGAATGTTTCTTCTAAGCCTAAGAAAACTAAGGGAAAGTTTTTTCGAGGCCCCCAAGAGTCCAATCGGTTTAAGAATAAAAAGGAAGATAAAAGATGGGGGTTTGGCAAAGGCAAACCAAAAGGGAGTCTCCTTTTTTCCGGCCAAAAGTCGGCCGAGAAGGACTCCAAGTGACAACAGCGCCAGGGTAGGGGGAGGCTCTCCCAATTTTCCACCCAGTGGGAGAAGATTACGCAGAGCCCCTACATTTTACAGATAAGAGAGGGGTACAGGTTAGAGCTGACTTCCTTGCCCCCTCACAGTTTTCTCCTCACCCATCTACCCAGGGACAGACAGAAGGCAGCTGGCCTCCTGGAAAATGTCAATCAATTAGCCGAGCAGAGAGTCGTTGTTCCGGTGCCAACAGTAGAACTCGGGAAGGGATTCTACTCTCACATTTTTGTAGTCCCCAAACCCTTTGGGAAGTTTCGTCTTATCATAAACGTGAGAAGGCTGAACAAGTTCATACGGTACAAGAAGTTGCGTATGGAGAATATTTACAGCGTCAAAAAGCATCTGTTAAAGGATGTCTTTATGGTCACAATAGACCTGAAGGACGCTTACCTTCATGTCCCCATTTGTACGGAACACCAGAGCCTGCTGCGGTTTGCCATTTGCACCAAACAGGGTGTCCAGCACTGGCAGTTCAGCGCCTTGCCCTTCGGTTTGGCCTCCAGCCCGAGAATATTTACCAAGGTTCTGGCGGAAGTGGTATCTTTCCTCCATCTAGAGGGAACCGCGCTGATCCCATACCTGGACAACCTGTTGGTCTACAACCAATCACAGGGGCAGTTGATGGTGGACCTGGACAGGGTAGTAACCACGCTAGAGTCCCTGGGATGGCTGATCAGTCGGGAGAAGTCCTCACTGGTTCCCTCCCAAACTAAGATGTATCTGGGGTTCCTGATAGATTCTGTGGCACAAAAGCTCGTTTTGCCCCAAGCAAAGGTGGAGACCAGTTTCAATCCAGACCTCTCCAGGGGTTCCTTCTCTCCTCCTGGGACGGGAAAAGAGGATCCTTGGACCAAAAGGTGTTGGTCCCAAGGAAGGTAAAGGAGTCGCTTCGGTGGTGGCTCAACACAGACAGGTTGAGTCAGGGCCTTCTGTGGAACCGGCTTTAGCCAGTGAGGGTCACAACCGATGCAAGTGCCTGGGGTTGGGGGGCCCATCTAGAAGAACTTCGTGCCCAGGGGACTTTGAACCAGAGTCAGAAGGACACTTCCTCCAATTTCAGGGAGCTCCTGGCGATCAGAGTGGCCTTAAAAACCTTTGAGGAAAGGATCAGGGGAAAAGAGGTCTAGGTCCTTTCGGACAAATCCACTACCGTGGCCTTCCTGAACCGTCAGGGGGGACAAAGTCCAGTTCTCTGATGAATCTAACACAGGAAATCCTGGAATGGGCAGAGATGAGGATTCCCTCGATTTCAGCCATTCACATAAGGGGGTTGTTCAACCTAGAGGCAGACTTCCTCAGCAGGCAGCAGATCCTTCAAGTAGAGTGGGAGTTAAACCCTGAGGTGTTTTTGATGGTATGCCAAGCTTTCAGAACACCAGAGGTGGACCTCTTTGCCAAGAGAGGCAACAGGAAAGTCAAGACATTTTTTTCCCTGTACAGAGAGAGAGGATCAGAGGGGTAGATGCATTGGCACAAGAGTGGAATTTCAGGCTAGCCTATGCCTTTCCCCCCTTGGCTCTGATCCCGAGGGTGCTACACAAACTAAGTCAGTCAGGGGGCAGACTTGGTGTCCCAAGAGGACGTGATTTCCCACTCTTGGAAACTGGTCAGTAATACCTCCTCAGCACCTTCCGGATCGGCAGAATCTCCTCCTTCAGGGCCCAGTGGTTCACCCGAATCCCGCCTTCTTCAGTCTTACGGCGTGGCTCTTGAAAGGGAAAGCCTGCGTCGCAAGGGCTGCTCTGAGAGAGTGATTGAAACTCTCTTAATGAGCAGAAAGCCGGTGACTAGGCTAATCTACACCAAGGTTTGTGGAGTTTTCTCTCGATGGTGTCAGGTGAGAGGGACTTCCCAACAAGAGATCCCCGCTGTTCTGGAATTTCTCCAGGATGGTGTGGATCAGGGGCTGGCAACCAAGACCCTCAGGGTACAGGTTGCGGCCCTGTCTGTGTTTTTGGATAAGAGGTTGACCTTAGAACCTCTGGTTAAAAGATTCCTATCAGCCAGGGAAAGGATGTCCCCAGTGAAAGTGAGGGGTTTTCCCCCTTGGGACCTCACCCTGGTATTAGAGGCCCTAATTAGGGCACCCTTTGAGCCATTGGCTCAAGTTTCTTTAAAGCTTCTTTTTTTGAAAGTGGCCTTCCTCCTGGCCATTACGTCGGCCAGGAGGGTAAGCGACTTACAGGCTCTGTCAATAAAAGAGCCCTTTTTCTTATTGTTTGAGGATAGGTTAGTTCTTAGGCAAGATCCCCTGTATCTACCCAAGGTACTGTCAAGTTTTCATAGGACACAAGAGATTGTCCTTCCTTCATTCTGTGAAAACCCCCAGAATGAGAAGGAAAAATCATTTCATTTGTTGGATGTCAGACGATGTCTTTTGATTTATTTAGAGAGGGTGAAAGAGTTCCGTAAATCAAATCACCTATTGGTGGTCAAAGGAAGGGAGAACAGGCCTCTAAAACAACCATTGCTAGATGGATTAGACAAACCATTACCATAGCATATGAACAGACAGGGAAAGCAGTTCCCCCTAGTCTTAAAGCTCACACTACAAGGTCTCTGACGACTTCCTGGGAAGAAAAGGCCGGAGCATCGGTAGACCAGATCTGCAGAGCAACAACGTGGGCAAGCCGGAACACCTTCCTGAGGCATTACAGGGTTGAACTTCTGTCCCCTCAGGATCTGGCCTTCGGTAGGAAGGTCCTACAGGCTGTCGTCCCGTCCTAAGGTAGGCCTGAGCTTTTTGCTTTTCCTGGAAGACGACTTGAGAAAATAACCAATTACACTTACGGTGTTTCTGGGAAGTCTTTGTCACCCTAAAAGAAAAAGATATCCTGTTCCCTTTATAGCAGGTTAAACAGCACAGTGCATGTGCTGTCTAACCTGCCCCTCTGGAAGCTGTAAAAAAACCTGGCTGATCCTGCCAGTTTCTGCCCTCCCCTCTGTAAACTGACCACAGGTTATCACGGCTGCTGAGCCCTGACACCGTGGTCAGTTTACACGTCTTCGTCATCCGCAGCTCTCCTCTCTGCTCTTCCCAGTCCTCTCCCCCCTCCCATCCCTGCTTGTCAGCTTGGGAGTATGTGTGAGCTGTCTAAGCCCCCACCCCCGCTGCTGTTAGTAAAATACTAACATTTTTTAAAAATCGCCGCCCGCCCCTCTCTTTTAAGCTGCCACCCCGCACTGTGCAATTGTTTGTTGGAAACTAAGCCTCTAAATGCCTTTTGTGATGTATCTTCAGGTCGGTCACGTGACTCCAGGCCGCTCTGATACTCTGATCCAGGGCTGGATCGGAATATTAGAGTGGCCCGGAGTCACGTGACCGGCCTGAAGGTACATCACAAAAAGGTATTTAGAGGCTTCATTTCTAACAAACAATTGCACAGTGCAGGGTGGCAGCTTAAAACAGGGGGCTGGCAGAAAATCCTATTGTAGGTTACAAACCCTTTACATAAAGAAAATAAGTGCAAAAACCAACATACAATCCCTTTAAATACATGTTAAATACAGCTGGCATAAATGCAGTTGAATGCGTTTCCTGTAATCAACTGCACAGCAGGACACAGAGAAGGAAGGGAAGCACAGCCCTTGGAGCCATAGGTGTGCACAGCCTATTGCATTATGATGTGCACCCCACAGGTCAAATGCACATGGATGCATGTGTGTATATACACAGTATATATATATATATATATATATATATATATATAGCAGTAGGGCAATGGACAGTGTCAGTAGAGCAGTGGAGAGTGTTGGTAGGGCAGAGATTTGTGTCAGTAGTTTATTTTTTTATTACTTTTTCGCAATTTTATATATTTTTTTTCAATATTGTTTTACAATATTTTTTTATATATTTATTTTTACTATTTATTTTAGGATTCCCATTGGGGGGCATTGGTGAAATATCAGGGGTGTAAACAGACCCCTGATGTCCCAGTTTTGAGACAGAGAAAGGGAGAGGACAGAGTTTCCCCACACCCCATGTGCACACCTATGCCAATCAATCTGTCCCACATTGCAGAGTGCTTTTTAACCTTGAGAGTTTGCTGACAATAGGAGATGGTATGGTGCACAGAGTGATGATCAGTGTGATGCTGCTTCCACACTGTCCAATCAGCAGGCCAGAAAGGGTAAGGTAACCAAGCTGTACTGTTCCACCTCCCTGGAGATAAGTGAGGTCATCCACCTGGCTGTGCTGTCTGGCAGGCTGAAAGAATCACAAAATTCCATGAACAGAATCACAAATCTTTTGGGAGGTAAGAGACCTCCGTGTCTTTCAGCTGTTAGTTGTATATTTTCTTGAAGTTCAGCTGTACATAGAGAGCAAATTCCTGCTAGTATTATAAGGCAGCTACTGTATAGCCGTGTTCAATAAAGCAAATTAAAGAGAAACCCCGGGATTGCATTGACTGGAGCAAAAAAAAACAACAATCTTTTAAGTTGTGAAACATTCCCTGGGCACCCAGCGTTAGCCTCCAATTAGAAGCAATTAATCCAGAGAGATTCATTGACTTTACTTTACACAGACTTCAACGTGGGAGGTGATGTTTCCCTGCAACATAAAAACATTAAATCACTATTTTCCAAGAGAGGTGCCCAAACATTTAGCTAACATGTTTTTCCTCACGCCTGTTCCTGACTCCTAACAGCTCTCAGACATTAAACAAAGCACTTTAATCCCGAGCAGCCAATGTCAACAGATACTGCAGTGGTGTTTGAAATAAGGTTTAGAAAAAGACTGAAGAAGGCTCCCTGGATAAAATATTTTACATAAAAGCCTCAAGCAATTATGATTTTAAATACACTCACTGGTCATTACCAATAATCTTTCTTGACCCTTGTGTGACGATAGCGATGGTCTAAAAAAACAAACAAACTGTGGAAAGAATGAAGGATTCATATTGAACATCATGCCACCCTTAATTTCCCCATAACTTGCAAGTTGATAACAAAAGCGGTCAGATTTTTAATCGCCATTGCTTAAACCAGTTTGAGTCCAGGTTCACACTGAGTGCGGGAATGAAATAGTGCAAGTTCAGCAGAACACCATTTCATTCCCGCATGTCAGTCCTGAATTCAGCGGCGATTTCACAGCCATCTGTGAGGGTTTCTGCACAGATGCCTATGGAAATCGCAAAAAGTAGTACAAGAACTACTTTTTAAAATTGGTGCGGCGCCGCACCGATTAGGACGGTGCCATTTCCGGCAATTGCTGCCGATTTGGCATGTCAAATCGCATACCAAATCGTGTCAATGTGAACCAGGGCTAAGCCATATTTAACAGAAAGATGAAGTAAAATGTCCAATTCTGAAGAATAGTTTGCAGAATACACATCTGTTAGATTGCTATAGTCATCTATTTTGACCTAAAACTGAATTCTCACAGCCAAGCCTTATCCATATTCTATAATGCCTATGATGATGGAGTTACATACCTAAAAAGTTGTTACACTAAAGCCTCGTACACACGATGCGATTGTTGTCCAACTTGTCTCAAATTCGGCTGTCCATGATTTTGTTTAGCATACTGACTGTAGTCAAATCATTCGACCAAGCCGAACGTAGTGACGTGTTACGAGCGTATAAAGAGGAAGTTCAGGTGAATGTGAATTGTGAATTACGGACGCAGGTTTACACGACCAAACACTTCCTGGATTCCGAGCATGCGTGTTTT
Organism: Glandirana rugosa; assembly: GCA_018402905.1. Taxonomy (NCBI): domain Eukaryota; kingdom Metazoa; phylum Chordata; class Amphibia; order Anura; family Ranidae; genus Glandirana; species Glandirana rugosa. The sequence continues at coordinate 332,186 of BLSH010041444.1, read as the reverse complement.
TACTTACAACTTTTGTTTGTCCAACTTCTGTACATACGAGCCAAAAATCGGACAACGCCTTGTCGGCAGACAAAAGTTTGCTCATACAACTTCTGTTGGACGATAATTCAAAATCGGCTGTCGAATATAACGTACTAACAGTCGGATTATCGCACGACAGGCTGTCGTACGACAGTGTTCGGCCGATAATTGTACCGTGTGTATGGGCCTTAATGTATAGGAAGATTTCAATCAGTTAGAAACCAAGCACGGCTATATTACAAAGTCCAGAACGCTAATAATACATGTTGGAAACCCCAAGAGAAATGTAAGATTATTATTACAGTGAGGGAAAAAAGTATTTGATCCCCTGCTGATTTTGTACATTTGCCCACTGATAAAGAAATGATCAGTCTATTATTTTAATGGTAGGTTTATTTTTACATTGAGAGACAGAATAACAACAAACGTTGCTTGTAGTTGGCCATCAGGTTTGCACACATCTCAGGAGGGATTTTGCCCCAATACTCTTTGCAGATCCTCTCCAAGTCATTAAGGTTTTGAGGCTGATGTTTGGTAACTCGAACCTTCAGCTCCCTCCACATATTTTCTATAGGATTAAGGTCTGGAGACTGGCTAGGCCACTCCAGGGCCTTAATGTGCTTCTTCTTGAGCCACTCCTCTGTTGCCTTGACCTTGTGTTTTGGGTCATTGTCATGCTGGAATACCCATCAATGACACGTTTTCAATGCCCTGGCTGAGGGAAGGAGCCTCTCACCCAAGATGGTACAAGGCCCTCATCCCTTTGATGCAGTGAAGTTGTCCTGTCCCCTTAGCAGAAAAACACACCCAAAGGATAATGTTTCCACATCCATGCTTGACAGTGGGGATGGTGTTCTTGGGGTCATAGGCAGCATTTCTCCTCCTCCAAACACGGCAAGTTGAGTTGATGCCAAAGAGTTAGATTTTGGTCTCATCTGACCACAACACTTTCACATAGTTCTCCTCTGAATCATTCAGATGTTCATTAGCAAACTTCAGACGTGCCTGTACATGTGCTTTCTTGAGCAGAGGGACCTTGTGGGCTCTGCAGGATTTCAGTCTTCACCTTTGTGGCGTAGTGTGTCACCAATTATTTTATTGGTGACTATGGTCCCAACTGCCTTGAGATCATTGACAAGATCCTCCCGTGTACTTCTGGGCTGATTCCTCACCGTTCTCATGATCATTGAAACTCCATGAGGTGAGACCTTGCATGTAGCCTCAGACCGAGGGAGATTGACATATTTTGTGTGTCTTCCTTTTGCGAATAATCGCACCAACTGTTGTCATCCTCTCACCAAGATGCTTGGCGATGGTCTTGTAGCCCATTCCAGTCTTGTGTAGATCTATAATCTTGTCTCTGACATCCTTGGAGAGTGCTCCTAATCTCACCTTACCTGTATAGAAGATACCTGGGAGACAGAAATCTTGCTAATTAATAGGGTATCAAATACTTATTTCACTCATTAAAATGCAAATCAATTTATATCTTTTTTGAAATGCGTTTTTCTGGATATTTTTGTTGTTATTCTGTCTCTTACTGTTAAAATAAACCTACCATTAAATTTATAGACTGATCATTTCTTTGTTAGTGGGCAAATGTACAAAATCCTCAGGGGTTAAAATACTTTTTCCCTCACTGTATATTATTATACAGGATTTATATAGCGCCAACAGTTTGCACAGCACTATACAACATGAGGGCAGACAGTACAGTTACAATACAATTCAGTACAGGAGGAATCAGAGGGCCCTGCTCATTAGAGCTTACAATATAAAAGGGAGAGTCAAGAGATACAAAAGGTAATAATTGTGGGGGATGATCTAATTGAGAAAATAAAAGTACAGTTGTTGGGTGGAGTTGTGGATGGCTTTGTAAGTTGTGGATGGCTTTGTAAGTTGTTGTTAGTATTTTGAATTGAATTTGTTGGATGAGTGGCAGCCAGTGGAGGAATTGGCAGAGAGGAGTAGCAGACACTGAGCGATTGGTAAGATGGATGAGTAGCAGCAGCAGCGTTCATGATGGACTACATCATATTTGGTATCTAACAAATTGTAATTTTATACTGCTAATAAATATGTTGGACTTTGGACTTTGGATTTTGAAACCTTTCAAATGGAAATATACAGTAGATGGACCAAGGACAGATAAAGCATTCTTTGATTGGAAGTGGTGAAGGCGCTAGGAGATGAGGTCATGCTCTCCACCTTGTCCAATCAGAGAACATTTTACATTAGTTCAGAAAATGCAAAGCATTCTCTGAATGGCTCCCGCACTGAGCAACTGGCCTCCTGTGTTTACAATGCATTAGGGTGACCACAGGACCTAGAAGCAAGTGGAGATCACTGAAGTAGCAGTGTCTACTTCAGTAATTTCCAGTTTTCATGGGGATTGGCCAGGTATGCTATATACATAATTACATTGGTCCAAGATCAACAATGTAAAAATTTGCCATGCTTGGAATTCATCTTTTAAAAAGGAAAAAAAATGCAAGTTCTGCAATGTGTTGTAACAGTCCATGGCAGCGTGCATGCACAACAAACACCAGCACGCACATTATTTAAAGGAGTCTTTACAACGACTCTTGCTTTTGACCTTTCCATTCCATCTAATAATACCTGCCACCTGTTATCCGTTGACATTTGGTAGTCAAAGACGCTCTCACGTTCACTGACCATGTTCCTTCAGGTGTCCCAAAAGAAGGACACTTTAGTTATCAGAACTTTTAGAACAACCTCTTGACACATTCCCTGTACAGAGGGCAAAAACCTGCATCTCATAAAACACAGACTCCTCACTATAAAATATTTCAAACATTTTATGATGCTTTTTATGTTTTATTTATTAGTTTCTTATTCTTGGCAATATGCTAATCTCTGCTGGGATTCATGCAGTCATTTGAATAACACAGGATGAAATCCATGTTCCCTGCAAAATACAAACCATATCCATGTGTTTCACTAAAGCCAGACTTACAAATAGGTCATCATCTTTCTTTGAAGCTGTGTTCTTTTGGAAGGTTATGTATCCCGAAAACAGCATATGGTTTTTACATCTCTACCAAAAATAGGTATTTATACATCTTCAAAGATGTTTGATAAAGTCAGGTAAAAAAGGTTAGTTTAACTCAACTTCCAGTCTGGCCACTTTTTTAATAACTGTTTCTGGCTACAGAGCCAATCCATTACTTTGATTTGTCATCAGCTATATAAAGGAAGGGGTGGGGATAATGGTGATATCAGTGCCCAAATATGGGCATTAGGCAACGGCCAGTGGTGGCTGGTGGTTTTTTTTTGGGGGGGGGGGGTGGTAAACACCCTCACCCCCCCCCACCCGCTCACTGTCTGCCTGGCACTTACCCCATCTTGGTGGAAGGCGGTGGGCTGCGGGTCAGGCAGCAGGTGACAGTGGTGAGCTGTGGGTCAGGCAATGGGTGACAGGTGGAGAGCTGCGGGTCAGGCAGCGGCTCCTGTGTTCTCTCCTATATCACGGCGGCTTCTGCCGTGCATCTCATCTCTCCTCCTGCTAGGCGTCCAATAGGATCACCTGTCCTTTCAGACAATTGGGTGATGGGTCTCAGACCCGTTTCCTAATTGACCGGGAGGAGGATCAGTGTGGCGATAACGCTAGTGTTCTGCCCCGGAGCCCACCCATGTTTGAGGCCTATTAAAGCTTCTGGCTCTAATCACATGCTTCAAAAACACACCGGGCATTGAAATCCATTTTGCAGACTCAAACAGGTTTTCTTTTAAGATTGCCCTGTATTTGGCTCCATCCATCATTCCATCAACTCTGACCAGCTTCCCTGTCCCTGCTGAAGAAAAGCATCCCCACAATATGATGCTGCCACCACCATGTTTCACGGTGGGGATTGTGTGTTCAGGGTGATGTGCAGTGTTAGTTTTCCGACACACATAGCGTTTTGCTTTTAAGGCCAAAAGTTCAATTTTGGTCTCATCTGAGCAGAGCACCTTCCACATGTTTGCTGTGTCTCCCACATGACTTCTCCCAAACTACAAACACAACTTCTTATGGCTTTCTTTCAACAATGGCTTTCTTCTTGCCACTCTTCCATAACGGCCAGATTTGTGGAGCGCACGACTAATAGTTGTCCTGTGGACAGGTTCTCGCACCTGAGCTGTGGATCTCTGCAGCTCCTCCAGAGTTACAATGGGCCTCTTGGCTGCTTCTCTGATTAATGCTCTCCTTGCCCAGCCTGTCAGTTTAGGTGAACGGCCATGTCTTGGTAGGTTTGCAGTTGTGCCATACTCTTTCCATTTTCAGATGATGGATTGAACAGTGCTCCATGAGATGATCAAAGATTGGGATGTTTTTTTTAACATAACCCTACTTTAAACTTCTCCACAACTTTATCCCCGACCTGTCTGGTGTGTTCCTTTGGTTTTCATGATGCTATATGTTCACTAAGGTTCTCTAACAAACCTTCGAGGGCTTCACAGAACAGCCGAATTTATACTGAGATTAAATTACACACAAGGGCACTCTATTTATTAATTAGGTGACTTCTGAAGGCAATTGGTTCCACTAGATTTTAGTTAGGGGTATCCGAGTAAAGGGGGCTGAATACAAATGCACCCCACACTTTTCTGATATTTATTTGTAAACAATGTTGAAAAACATTTATAATTTTCCTTCCACTTCACAATTATGTGCCATTTTGTGTTGGTCTATCACAAACAATCCCAGTAAAATACATTTACGTTTTTGGTTGTAACATGACAAAATGTGGAAAATTTCAAGGGGTATGAATATTTTTTCAAGGCACTGTATATATGATGCTTAGCTTCCAAGGAACAGGGAGCTAGATGAGCTGACCCATCAGCTTATTCCTAATCCATGCCCAGACCATTATCAAAAGTATTGATAGCTCTATGGCAGGGGTGACCAAACTACGGCCCTCCAGCTGTTGCAGAACTACAAGTCCCATGAGGCATTGTAAAGCTATAACATTCACAGCATAACCAGGCATTATGGGAATTGTAGTTCCAGAACAACTGGAGGGCCATAGTTTGGACACCCCTGCTCTATGGCTTCAGGGCCAGGCCGAGGGGTAGGCAGAAGAGGCAACTGAATTGGATGCTTCAGCAGGAATGGGGTGCAAAAAGGGCAGGATTTCCAACCTATGCTGCTGAAGTAGTTTACAGCTTTTTGGGTGAAGGACACACTTTGACCTCAAGCCTTGGATGCGAAGGGGCCTTATCCCACCACTGTATAGTTTACAAAATAAGCTACCTTTTATATGGGCAACAACGAAAATGAATGAAATACAAACAAGGACAAAGAAGCAACGGCTTGGATGGACTAGGAAAGAAATTACCATTAATGCAAAACAAGTGCGGGCTTACTTCCAATCCTCCCAGGCAATTTTTAAATTATTATGCCATCACAAATTTTAACATTTGAAGTCCATTAGTGATAGATATTTGAAAGCGTTCCAGCACTGTTTTCTAGTTAATGCTCCTTTTTTGCTTAAGAAATGAGCCATGCAATCACAGAGATCCGGCCAAATCCAACAAAACACAGTGGAATTATTTATCAGAAAGTGTATTTCGTAAGAACTGTCCTTATTGCCACAGAACTAGCAATCACATCCAGATCAGCATTGCAGATGAAAAGTAAAACTTGGACTGAAACTCCAGGGGAAAAAAAATTAAATAGATGAGTAAAAGAAAAAAAACAAGGATACCCGTTCTCCCCTCTTAATTTCATAATTATGTTAGAACTCCTTTTGCGCATGGTAAGATCCAGCCCTGACATAAGTGGCAAAGCCTTAGCCTGCTTCACCCCCAGTACGGTCGCAGCCTAATAGTCTTAAAACCTTATTTCTGCTTATAGTTTGTAACTGTATATTTACATAGGGGCAGCCATTTTTGCTGATTACGAAGACAGACTGGATCTCTTGCTTTACGCTGCTGTACAGTTTTTATTTACGGTTCCTTCCCACAGTAAAAGCATATGAATCACTATGGGTACCTAAAGAGAGAACAAAGTAAATGTATTCTGCTTTAAGGGAGTGATTTTTCTGATTTGAACTTTTAACTGACCCGGTCATTAAGGGATCAGCCACTGCTCTGACTAATTCACTTGTGTTTGCAAATTTCAACTTGAGCCGTTGGGGTCTGTAAACAGCAGTATTTACACTGGAGAAGCAACCACGAGTCTGAAAACTTGAAAAGAAATATTGAGCTCCACCTGCTGTTTCACAACGATAATGGAAATATTAACATTCAATATTTCATATTTAAAGTGAAGCTCCAGCCAAAATGGGAAGCTCCACTTGCTTGCACCGCCCCCCCCCCCCCCCCCCCCCC